>JAXGGA010014809.1:0-31000 GCA_038373865.1 Uloborus plumipes | reverse complement strand
TCGTCGATCTGCGGCGAGGCGACAGGCGTAGCAGAAAACTTGGTTCTTCTGCGCATGCGCCTGAGCCCAACATCGACGTCGCTTCAAGTCACGCCGATATCAGCTCCACTCTGATTTCGACGACAGCGTCAGCAGCGACGCTGAACTAGAACTCGCGTAGCTCTGCAGCTCCGGCTAAAAAACTCGTTTCGTCACTTTGCTTTATCCCCGCGCTATTGCCGTCGCCTAGGAATCCACATTGGCGCGACTGCACGCCGTTCGTCAGCTTGGCGAGGCTTCACGCCGTGACGGGCAGCAAATAACGCTGCTTAGGAAACCGGGCCTTAAGTTACCTAGCGCCCTAAGCGAGGGCGCAGGCAGAACTAAATATAAAAACTATATAATTCACCGCCAGCTAGGTTATACCATTCAGAGACTGCAGTTTTGTTCTTGTTAGAACTCATCAGTCTTCAATAGATAATAACCGAGAGCTTCTATAAAATGTTTTCTGCCTCCAGCTTAGTTACTACCTACTCCAGACTGATGAGCTCTAACGAGAACGAAATTGCAGTCTCCGGATACTACACCCGAACTGGCGATGTATTATATGTAGAGATGCAAAGAGTGGAAAAAACCCAGTTTATTCCCGGGAAAAGACCGGGTTTTTTGGGAAGGGAATTTTGAAAATTCCCGGTAGTTTTGGGAATTTTCAAAGTGTTAAAAAATACTGCTTTTAAAATTTTTAATTATTACCCTAATTAGATACATTCAAAAGATATTTCCTATAGTTATGTTTTGCAGTATATGGAATTGCTTATCAGAAAATTATTTCAAAATAATAAGTGAAAGAGGCCATCCTATCTTGAGTTTGTTTTGTCACGGGGTATAATTTCAAATTGAGATTGCTTCTACGCGTGTTAATTGATGTTTTTTTTTTATTTTTAAATAAAATGTTTAGTATTTAATGAAACTAACATAACTTTTTTAGATAACTAACACAAAAGTTTTTTCAATGTTTTTTTCAGCATTTTTTTTTTCTCTTTTTTTTAAGAGCTCCAAAGGTAGTGACACTTAATAACAGTACTATTTTGAAAGTTGTTGCATTTTTAACTCAAATAATGACGAAGTCTTTATATTTTACTCATACATTAGGCATAACAACTATGTAGAAAATTACCATGTTTGTTTACAGTCAAAATTCCCAATGTTCCCCAAAATTTCCGGGTTTTTTCCCTACTCTCAAAAACTACGGGTTTTTTGCATCTCTAATTATATGAGCATCATATGGGTTACCATATGATATGAAATGGGATACAAGGATGACGAATCTCTAACCAATACTAAAGCCGCTACATAGACAGGCCGACGTATCAAGCTTAAGTTTGACCAGATCGTTAGATCCAATTCATTTTAGATCCATTTCATTATTTTTACTTTCAATTTTCCATTGTTGCGGAGTTGGGTTACTAGAGCAAAGTTTCGGGACATTGCCAAGCTTTGTTAAATTCACGTGCCGCTAATAATTGCTCAGTCGGTGAAAAATTACTAACACGCGATGACTTGCCAAAAGAGACAACCACTCATCAATCGCCAGTAAAGATACAACACGCACTGACTCTTAAGAGGTGTAAATTGATCTTGTTGCGCCGGCTCGTTTCTATAGTGGCCTTGCCAATATCACGTTGAAATAACGATTAGGCTTCTTCACGATCGAAAAAGAGCAACGCCTCCTTCATTCGACTTAGTATTACGGGGGCGTTGAATAGAGCAATCTGGTTTTTAGCAAAGAACAGAATTTCTCCCTTGGTACATGACGCACTGCCATCTATCGGAGTCCTTGGAGATAGAGAAATTAACGATTGGTTGATTAACCAACCAAAAAATTTAATTCGAACATTGTTTGGATTTATCACCATAACAACGGCATCATCTGATTGCCGCAAGGTGGTGCTCAGTGTCGAACAAATGTCCCCCGTATTGAGGCAATTGTAGTAGGCATTTAGTATTTAGGAGGCGTTGGAGTGAGTGAGGTTTTGCACCTATCCACGCACTTACTTATCTTGAGGAAGAGAGAGTAGAAGTAGAGATGCTACACTGGTTATCATAAATTAAGGAAAAATCGCGATAACTCCCTGAAAAATAATCCAAATCATACAAAATTTGGATATGTTGCTTAGTTAGAGTTGCTGAGTAAAACTACTTTATGCAAATTAGTGGCGCTGCAATCGAAGTATGTCATCTTCGAGGAGCTTAAAAAAACACGTTTGAGAGCAAGCCTATAAATCTCGCTGTGATACTACCAAAAGAAATCTGAGATAGCCAACTAGTAGCTATAACTACTAGGCATCATTTACCTGCAGAACTAAGATGCAGAGCTATTGGAACACTAGAGGCAGGACAAAGTCAAACAGAAGTGGCCAGGTGGCTAAATGTGAGTCCTTCTGTGGACTTTGGAGCCAATTTTTAACCACAGGTTCGGCATCCAGGAGGTTCAGTTAAGGACGGCCAATAGCTACGACGGGCGCTGATGCCTGTTATATTTGAGGTTATGTGCACGCAGGAGTAGATCTGGTACTCCGACTCGTATCAGATGCTCCCTGGCTGCAGTCACCGGAAGGTTAGTGTCAACTTCTACCGTGCGTAGAAGGCTTCACGATGGTGGTCTGTTTGCGAGACGGCCAGTTATTTGTGTGCCGTTGTCATCACGCCATAGGAGGGACCGTTTGCAGTGGGCACGACATGTTCATTGGACGCATGACCAATGGAGGATTGTACTCTTTACGGACGACTCTAGATTTAGTCTAGAAAGTGATAGTAGGCGTCATTTGATATGGAGGGAACCTGGAACAACCCGTTATCGTCCGTCAAACATTCGCGAAAAAGATGCATACGGAAGAGGCAGCGTCTGTGTTTGGGTGGCATCTATTTGGGTGGACGCACAGACCTCCATGTCTTTCCCAGGGGAACCGTAAATGCTCAAATTTATAGGTATGACATCCTTGATACTTATGTTCACCCATACGCTGGGGCAATAGGTGATGCATTCCTGCTACAGGACGATAAAGCAAGACCGCACCGAGCTCGCATCATAGACGATTATCTGGAACACGCTACAATTCTGCGCATGGAGTGACCAGCTCGTTCCCCGGACTTGAGTCCTATCGAGCACGTTTGGGACGCTTTAGGGAGACGTGTTGCTACCCTCAACCCACCCCCTCAAACCCTTGCCACTGCTTTGCAAGATCAGTGGCTCTTGCTTCCTGTAGAATTGATAGACCGAATAATTGACAGCATCACGCATCGCTGCTCGTGCTGTATTGCTGTTAGAGGGGATCATATACCATATTGAAGATTCTTCCCTAATATCAAACTGCCACCTCAAATTTGTTCATTTTGTAAGTGCATTATCTCTACTAATTATAAAGCTGAAGATTTGTTTTTCCTTCTGTCTGTCTGTCTGTTACGCGCGTAGCGCCAAAACCGTTCGGTCGATTTTCATGCCACTTGGTACAAAATTAGTTTGTAGCATGTAGTTTTGCACCTCGAAGCGATTTTTCAAAAATTCCATTTCGTTCTTTTTCTATTCGAATTCTTAACAGAAATTCGATAAAATAGGGAAGAAATATTTCACACACATTTTCAAGTCTTATGTCATTCGAAAGCTTAAAATTTTCTGCATAAAATGAAGTTTTTTCGAAGTTTCTACGATCATCAGGAGAGCTGTAACAATTGTTTTTAGAATCCCGGAATTCAAGGCTTACCTTCAGAAAAGCAAGCCAAACGATTCTAAAATGGTTTTGCTCGAGGATAAAATTTGTTTGAAAAGATAGATGAAATGAATTATTTTATCAACGGAAATCAACTCTTCATGTTGTTACCATGGTTACGTGTTCATACTTATTTTTGTTTCGTTATTTTTCCAGCGTTGCCAGACGTAGTATTTTTGATACTACGGTAGTATTTTTTCGGCCCAAATAAGGAGCGTAGTATTTTTCTGGCAACCCTGTTTCCAATGTACTAATGACTTAATTAAAAGATTTGGCGGATTTTTTTTTTCATTTTCATAGATTTCGCATTTCAGCAACATTGATTTTGGCAACGTTTGGAAACAATAGTATTTTGTAATATTTTTTTTTAGAGTAGGCGTAGTATTTTTTTGTTTCAATTCTCTGGCAACCCAGTCTTTTTCCCGGTGAAAATGCTTTGGGACCTTACTTGGCGCGTTTTCGAAAAGTCACCAACTGGCGCGTTTTTGCGTGTCTCGCGGAATTGAAAGCTCTGAGAGAAACTACGCAAAATAGCCTTACCACGCTTGGCGCGCCTATCGCCCATTTAGCAAGAAAAGGGTACCTAAAGCACAGATTAACCAAATATCGTATCAATTGCGTTATTGCATCGTTCTTTTTAAAGTGTTTCATTTCGGAAAATGTATTGTTTTGTTTTTAAAGCTAGGAAAGAAAACTTTCTTCTTCTTTTAAACTTTGGTAAGATTTCTGTTGGTTTCTGTGAGCAACAAAATTGTTCTTATTTTCTCTTTTGGCTTATTTTTGTGCATCTCCCCTTGGGGTTGCATTCGAATGTTTCAAGGGGGTGTTTTACCCCTTTTATGGAGTAAATCAGTGTTCATTTCAATGCAGACAAAAGTGATATGAATTGGCGCGACCACTTGGCAATATATCGCCAAGCTTTTGGTCGTCAAGTATTTGCCGCTAATTTGGCGACATATCGCTAAGTTGGTGAAAAAATTGTTTTCTTTTTTTTTATTTGGACTCAATTTGGCGCTATTGGCGATATTTTGGGAAAAATCCACTGAATGATGTTAAAATCGGCGATATTTAGGAGATTAATCATTGTAAAACATTTTTTTTGCATTGTTTCGTGGCAAACTAGGGATATAAATGTTTGAACTGTTATCTTGCTCACTCCAAGCACTATTTTAGCACTTAAGGCATCTACTAAGAAATTTACACATAAAAATAAGTAGCGTGGGGTCCATACCAGATTTTTATATCATACTTTGAAGGAATTATAGTTGAATTACAACTAAAATAGAGCATTTTTTCTGCTATATCAATTATTTTACAAATGAACTTTTAATTTTATACCACGGGCAAAGCCGTGCGGGTACCGCTAGTTTTTTATAATACTACAATTGTCTGGTAATTTCTTTTTATGTTATTTTATACCTTACAATGTGGCCAAGTTTCATAAAAATCTACAAGTAACTTTTTGAGTAATCGTCATTTTTGTGATTTTTCCTTAATTTTTGATAACCAGTGTATATAGATAGGTCGACGCATCAAGATTAAGTTTCACCACTTTGAATCCAATTCATTTACTTTTACTCTCGATTTTTCATTGTTGCGGAGTAGGGTTACCGGAACAAACTTTTGCCACACTGCTAAGCTTTGCCACGTGCCGTTAATAATTACTCACAGTAAAAAATTACCAAAACGCGATTACTGGACAGAAAAGACAACCATTCAAACACGCGCTGGATCCAAAGTGGTGAAACTTAAATTTTGATGCGTCGGCTCGTCTATATAAGGGCCTTAAGTAGAAGTATTTGTTTTAACACGTCAAAATTAATCTCAATTCAGTTGAAAACATAAACAAAAAGTAAGAGGTATGCAACTTATTCAAAAAGATAGTAAAAATTTAACTTCAACATATTTTTTTATTGATCAGTAAAATAATCATAAAAAAGTCATGAGACAATTTTAGCAAACTACTGTGATTTAAATGTCTTGAACCAAGTAAGTGAAACTCTCTTCTCTGTTTTTTGGATTTTTTTCTTTGGAAAATCAAACAATTATACTTAAAATTGCTAGTATATTTAAGTATATGAACTGCCTGAGCAGTTTTTCGCCATTTTTTAAAAATTCTAAACTAAAGCTTGAGACTAAAAAAAATTGGTAGTGGCCAGTAAGTCCAAAAAGGTTTGTGGCCACTTTGGCGTTGTTGGTTGCCGCTTTGAACCATGCTCCAAAACTATAATCCCACTTCACTTCGTTCTGCCTATAGTAATATTTCATTATGTACTTGCATATATCTTAACTAAATTACATAAAAGAAAATAATTTTGAAAAACTTACAAACATTTTTGGAAAAATAAAATTATTCATTTTGAAATCCAAATAATAAGACATTATGCAAGTAAAACAAAAACTAAACGCACATGCATGCTTGAAGTTTAATAAATATTTTATTTAATTTGCTGATTAATCATAAATTTGGTCATCTTTGACTATTTTTCCTACAAAGTATCATTGCATTTTCTGGATTGAAATTATGTATTTAGATGTTTTGTAAAGCATATGGGTCGATTTACTCTTCAAGTTCACATTGGCTGCCAGTGGCGGTGCTGGTGGCTATTTTCTTTCCATAATCAGCGCGATGCATTTGCATTTTGTATTTATGATTAGAGAAAAAAAAAGTGAGACGCCAATTTGGTGACTAATCTCGCATTTAGCAGTCGCCAAAAAATTATTTCGTCGTCACTGGCGAGTGGCGACCGCTAGTCTCGACCTTTATTATAAACTGATTTTCTTTCCGATTAAAAAGAAGTTATGTTTTGCGCAAATATTTCAATTAATTGAGATCTTAGCAGAGTTACAGTAAAGAAGTTGTCGCGAGTTTGCAAAGTTCTTAGTGCTATAACCATTCCAAAGCCTTAATAGTTACTTATCCGTAAGCAGGGCGCAAGCGAAAAATCAAAAATCACCAATGTTGCGCCAATTGTACTCATATCCTTATGAAGCTTCTTTTGAAGTTTCAAATTATTTTCTTTTTGATATACACATATTTTTAGCAGTTTTTCAAAAAGATATATTTTTTCAAATGAGGTTTTTAAAATAAAGCTTTTTTTCGGCATCTGAAGAAAAAACCGATAATTACATCAATATCTCAAGAGTACTATGCTTAAGTGTACTGTTTAAAAATAATAATGGTAGATTAATACTAGCTCACGGTGTATCAAAAAGAAGTACACTACAAGATCACCTACACTGTTGAGTGCCAGAGGTACCAGGAAAAATGGGACCAGACTAAGTATAATGCTTCGCTGTAAACTTCCCTTCAAATTTTTTGAAATTCAACTACCCATATTACATAAGATCAATGAAAGTGAAGTGGCCGACTACTGGGTTCAACGTGGCCGAGCACTAGACTTCTGTGTCTGACTACTGGAGTATTAACTAGTATTGACAACAACTTGGATTTTGATATATAATTTCCGAAACCAATATAATTTCTGAAGTTCTATATATAATTTCTGAAGTTGGCGGATCACTATCAGAGAAGTACATTCTAAAGTTTTACCTTGTTTTTGCTGCTGAATTGATAGTAGTAAGTTCTAGGTTAACCAAGATCAACAAAGGATCTCTTAAATGTCTGACTACTGGTGCTTTTAATCTATAAATCGTTTTTGAATTTCAAAAAGTTTCAGTTCAAATAAATTTCGAAACGAAAGAACTTAAAATTAAATTAAAAAATAATTTAAAATCTAAAGACTTGCTATAAGCTTTGTTCGGACTAAAAGTGTGAAAAGAAATTAGTATATAATTTCTTGATTACAATGCTCAAGAATTGTTGTTACCTTAATATCTATACATTTAGGTCAATTCTAAAGCAGCTAATTATATTCAAACTAAAAATTTGAGAGAAGAAATAGGCGGTATACAGGTTTAGTCCGAATAGCTTTTACTATGTCGTCAATACTTCTTTCAATCTTTAATTCAAATTTTATTAGCTGCTTTATAATTAACCTAAATGTAGAGATGTTAAGATTAATTGCAACTTTTGAGTGTTGTAAACAAGAAATCATATAGATATATTTAGATTTAGAAAACATTCGATATATTTTGTTATTAAATTTAATTTAAGATTTTAATGATAACATATGTTTAATTAATTACAGATATGGAATATTCAGGAGCTTTGTTTCCTGCAATGATGGAGAAGAAACAGAAACCTCAAAATCTTCTTCAGTTTAGCTTAGGTAGCAAACAAAATCCATTACAATTCGTCGTAAATGATAAAAACTTTGAATTAAGCTTTAATTCCGGAGTTCTTGCTCAAAATAAGATGGCTGCCCCGATTGGGAAACGAGAATGGATTCCAGCTCCAGCTAAAACTACAAGAAAAGTGCGCCCTTGTTGCTTGCATAAATATCCAAATAATCAAATAGTTCTCAGTCTTCCTGGTGATAGTAGGACTTTATCGCCTTATGGATTGCCATTGATAATAGAAACAAACCACCTTGATAATTTCAGAGCTGCTTTTTATCCAGCAACAAAAAAAGAATGCAGCTCCAATGAAGCCAAGAATTCTCGCACGTTGCCAACATCAGAAAGAGAGACAGAATCTTCACGTAAAAAAGTTTCAAATTCGGTAGAACAAACGAAGCGTATTAAAGAAGATTTTTACAAACAATCTAATGTATTGAAAGAGTCCGAGCGCTTGTTGAAACAAAACGAAGTAAAAAATAAAATAATTTCCAAATATATTTTAGCTCTGAAGGATAACATGAGAGACATTAAAGATTCCATCAAAGAGTTGGAAAAACAAGAGAAAGTTATTTCTAGATTGAGATCAAATTATCAGGCACCTCATAAAGTTGGATTGAATCGCCAGATTGAGAAAATAAACGACATAGACGATGGTAAGTTATTTTATTTAGATGAAAAGATGTACACTTGTGACAGCAATGGTTTTTCTGTTGCTCCTTCACTTCTATCTGAAACTCAAACCACTGATATGATTGGCGAACCGGACACAATGCCATTTTCGAGGCAGAATATGGAGGAAAATTCATATCGAACAAAGAGACCAATAGGAGAAATGTTTAATGGAGTCGATAGTCCGGTAATCGAAAACAGATACATTGAAGATGCCATGATCAAGCTTGCAGATAGCATGCGGAAATCTAAAACTTTAGTTGACAGTATTTATGAACACGAGGAACAAACTGATGATATTCATAAAAAATATATTAAAGGAGCAGAAGCTCTATATCAGGATCAGCAACGGTTGCTTAAACTGCTATGCGGAGCATTGAATATTGATACTGACAGCAATATTTCATCTGATGAGACACTACACGGTAGTACAGGGTCTCTTAAAAGAAGGGAAATACAAGATGAAGTTTCAAATATTACTTCTAGTAGTCAGTCTGGAGGTTCAGAGAATGATCTGAAAAATTTAAAATTAAATAATGTAGAAATGTATAAACACAAAATTAATAGTTTACCAGATTTAGTAAATCATAAACGTGAACGAACCCTGACTAAAAAGTTAGCTGAAGCTAATAATCAGATTGAAAAGCTTAAACGGGAGCTGAAGCTAGTGAAGAAATCAAAACGAAGTATGGAAGAAGATCAAGTGAGAGTTCGTGAAGCAGAAACTGTAAGTTTTGAAAATACTAAAAGCGATTCTAAACCCAACAGTAGAAAATTAAATAAATACGATTCTATGCGTGCAAAAGAATCGAACATGAATTCAATGGAGAATTTTCAGTGCGCAAAAAGTTATAACTATTCAATTCAAAGCAACGAATTAGTAGAAGACAAAGAAAAGGGAGGTTCTTATATAAATATGAATTCTGAATATTCTCCAGATCCCATGACAAGCACAGCAATTGAGATCTCAGCTAAAGTGGAACATTATGAAGAGCTACCAGAAATTAGAGATTTGGGAAATGAGAAAGCATTTGATATTGTAGTAAAAAAGTTAATACCTCTTATTCGACAAGAATTTTTTCAGAGTTCAGGCCAGTTATCAAAGGCAAGTACTTTTTACGATCGTACAGAAGAAATTTCCATAATGTTAAAAGATCCAGAGGCCAAAGAACAACTGGGAGAAAAACAAGCAGGGCATGGAACTTTTGAAACAGTTTTTTCTACCATGAAAAATAAAAGTGACTTGATTTCGGCAGCATCAGGAATTGATAACATACCAAAAGTTGAAACGAAGGAAAGCACACGTGAAGAAGACAAAATAAAAGATACGGATAGTACTGAACAAGAAATAGATAAAATGTCATATAATGGTGGAATTGTACATTCACATAATGTTAGTTCAGATGCTAAAAAACAATACAAAATCGAAGATTATTCTTCCAAAGAATTTATGGATAATAATTTATTGGAAACTAATAAGTTTTCCCCTGGATCTAAATTTTATTCCAGAATTGATGTACCTAAAAAGAAGCAAATTCGTAGAAAAACCGAATTAGATTCCTATGACCTGAATGATTTCAAAAATTTAATGAAAAACATTGCAGAATCGACAAAAATATCTGAAAAATATTCCCATCCTGATAAAGAGAGTATCCTATTGCAAGAAGAAAAGAGGGATTCAATTGTAGACGCAGACCAACCTTCTGATAATTTAGCGTTTGAAACAATTTCAAAGCCTCGAGACTCTTGTGACTTCTTAGAAGATCTTGATGGTTCAGGAGTTGAAAAACAATATGAGAGCAAAGATAATTCTGCTGAAGAATTGATTGGCAATGATTTATCGGAAACAAAGAAGTATATTCTTGGATCTAAGTTTTACTCTAGAATTGACGTCCCCAAGAAAAGGGAAACTCGTAGAAAAACCGAATTGGATTCTAATGACCTGAATAATTTGAAAAATTTAATGAAAGACATAGCAGAATCGACAAAAATATCAGAAAAATATTCTTATCCAGATGAAGAGAGTATCCTATTGCAAGAAGAAAAGAGGGATGCAGTTATAGACACAGATCATCCTTCTGATAATTTAGAGTCTGAAAAAATTTCGCAGCCTCAGGATTCTTGTTACTCCTTAGAAGATCTCGATGGTTCAACAGTTGAAAAACAACACAAGAGCAAAGATGATTCCGCCGAAGAATTTAAAGACTATGATGTGTCGGAAACAAAGAAGTATATCCCTGAATCGAAGTTTTACTCTAGAATTGACATCCCCAAGAAAAGGGAAATTCGCAGAAAAACCGAATTGGATTCTTATGACCTGAATAATCTGAAAAATTTAATGAACTATATTGCAGAATCGACAAGAATATCAGAAAAATATTCCCACCCGGATGAAGACGGTATCATATTGCAAAAAGAAAGGGACTCAACTGTAGACACAGATTTCCCTTCAGATAATTTAGCGTCTGAAACACCTTCGAAGCCTCAGGACTCTTGTCACTTCCTAGAAGATCCAATTTCCAAGGATGAAGAAACTGCAGATCGTTCGTGTGACGATCTGATTTCAGGAAACTTATCAGAATTGCAAACAACTCTCAGCTCCGAACAATTTCCAATGCATGTGAAGGAAAAAGAAATTTCCTCAGAAACTGTGGATGAGGGTATTACATCTGGAATTAGACAAGAGCAGAAAATTGCAGAAGAGAATAGTAGGTATATACCTGGGTTTAAATTTTACTCGAGAATCGACCTTCCTAAAAGAAAGGAAGTTCGCAGAAAAACTGATTTAGATTCCGATGTCCTGAATAATTTAAAAGATTTTAAAAATATTTTAGAGTCGACTAGAATATCAGAAGAATATTCCCATCCGCATAAAGACGATATCATATCTCATGAAGAAAAAAATGGTTGTATTGTAGAGGAGGGCATAGAATATCCTTTTGATAGTTTAGTGTCGGAAACACTTTCAAAGCAGCTTCAGGATTCATACGACTTGATGGAAGATCCAACTTATGAGGAAGATGAAAATGCTGGGAAATATGTTGATAGTTCGTGCGACGATTTGATTTCAGAAACATTACCAGAATCGCAAACAGCTCTCAGTCCCGAACAAGTTCTAACATACCCAAAGGAGAAAGCGATTCCCAAGGCAATTACTGCAGAAAGAGTGAATGGTAGGAAAAAAGCGACACCATCCAGAATCAGACTCGAGGAGGGAAAAGGTCGAATAAAAAGTGATTCAGTAGTGGTTTATCCTAAATGTTCCCGTAAACAGAGAAGGATTCCAGTAAGAAATTTGGACACAAAGAGTGAAAGCAGGGATAAAATGATGCTTGGTAAACATATTAAATATAAAAAACCTTCCAAAGACTACTCGAAACAAATTAAAGCTTATCAAAGCTCAGAAATATTAAGTGATGAAGCTGAAGAAATGATACCAACTTCCTCTAAAAGCTGTTATGAACACAAAGATGGCGAATTACCAGCACAACAATGGCAGCAAATGAGTGAAATCCCAAGTGTAAGTTCGGATAACAGTGACAGTAATACAGGGCTACATAAAATGAATTCCTCAGCTAGTGGGGAAAATGTTTATGAAGAACCAGCAGAAGAAGAGTGGAAATATTCAGGTGAAGATAGTTATTTAGATAATGGCAAACTCAAATGTCGTACTTCCAGTGAACCATCAGAAATAACAATTAAAAATAAAAGTGGATCAGGGCAAAGATATGGAAGAACACATAAAAGTAAGCAAACCAGAAAACCATCAAGTAAAAGTTCAGCGGAAATTCCTAGGGAAAAATGCACAAAAGAAAGCAACATAAGTTTAAGGAAAAATAGATACATCGCCGAAAATGAAGAGCGTACGGGGGAACTGTCAGAAAAATCAGTAGATGGCTTGGTCGCTGCTAATTCTAGTAGCAAAAACGTTTCAGGATTAACATATAAACACATTTTACAAGATGATGAATCATGTCCTGAAAAATTTCATGGAGAAGTTAGAACATCCCGTGAAAGTTTAAAAAATCAGGATGAAAACAGAACCAATGATTCAAATATTTTACAACGCGATGAACAACCACAAGAGGAGTGTCACACAGAAGACAAGTCGCGGTTAGAATCAAGTGTCAGTACTGATTTTAGTGGAACCTTTTTTGTTGACAAGCATGTATCTAAAAAACAAAAGGCGGAGAAAAATTCATATGCGAAATTTAAACCTTATGAACTAAGATATGCACTTGCTACAACTCCAGTATTTCATCGCCGAACAACTACAAATTCCCAATTGCCAGGTAGAAGGAAGCTATTTGAAAGCTTACATGATTACGATTCAGATATACAAAGGGCTAAGAATAAAATAAGTTATTTGTACAACGATATCATGTCATCTTAGGATGGATTTGTTTCGTTTTTGTTTCACAAGACTATTCCAGCTGTATTTTTACCTTCTTCACTATATGATCTTATAAAAATACATTCATCATCATAAGTAAATTTGTACAGTTTATTGATTTCAAATTAATTTATTGCAGTTTAAAATTTCAAAAGCAGTGTGAACAGCAGAAAAGAATTACCCTTTTAAAGTATTAGCATTTGTAATACAAAAAAAAAGTGTTTTACTAATGAAGCTTTTAGCTGTAAAGTATAATGAATTAAGGGGATTACTCAATATTAAATTACGAATTCATTAGGAGGACAAAGTGGCAAAATTAATCATTCATAATTAAAATATCGAGTACACAATAATTCATTAGAAATTAAATTTCAGCTCAATGGAACCTCTCTCCAGCATCAAGAAAAGCATTATTCCTAACTTAGAATAAAACATTTTCCCGCCTTCTGTTACTGATAGAATCAAAACTAAAACTGCATTTTTTTTGCTTGAGGCTAGATTAGTGCCGTCACATGGTGTGTGTTATGACAACGATTTTCTGAACGCTGATAAATGGGATTTCTTTTTCTGCATTACTTGGGCTGTGACAAATTTATAATTTTGAGTCATTCGTCTTACATTTTCAATACAAAGTTTTAAATATTAACCAATAGACATTTTGAAGACTTAAAATTAACTTACCTTCTTGATTGACTTCCCAGTTGAACTATATTTAAAAATAAAAGGCTCTTGTGGAAAAATATTTAAAATTGAGGGATCTCTACAACCTCAGGGCCAGGGTCAACAGGATTCCTCCCCCTTTTTCCCGTGCAAGCCCCTGGACATCTCTTAGGAAAAACAAACGTTTGGATAACATGGCTTTGTCAATTTATGAATTCCTGCAAATTGTCTCCAAAACGCATTATCAGTAATTTCTCTCATCTACTACGTACTAGTAAATACATAATAATTCTTACCTTTTCGGAACTGAAGTGAATGTGTTTCAAAGTCACACTTCAAAAACTTCATCAAAAGCAAAAACATTAGTTCAAAAGCCCCTCAGTTAGTTTCAAATTATCAACTCATTATTAGCATAAACCTACCAGCGAATGAACAGTTAAGAGCAATTTCATTCTTAAAAATTTTTAATATTGATTAAAAACTAGTTTTTGGCACATGACAATTAAATTTTTTAAATTCTAACACATTATTTTTAGAAAAATCTGGAAACTTTTGTTGTTCTGCATCAAATTTTTGTGTGGTTGAGTTGAAATGAAAAGAAAAGTACTCTAATCCAGTGAATGAATACCCGCAACTAGCACAGTATTCTCAAATCGTTTCTGTTTGGAAATTATAGAAGAAAGTTACCACTGCTAATTCATTAAAGAAAAAAATTTATTAAACTTCTTTTGTAAGTTGTTGGTTTATTTGGGGTAAAAGGAGCATTTACAGGTTTTGTATCTGCTTAATTAGAGAAGCTGATTTTTATTTTGTACCTTATTATCAGGCAGATAATTGAGTTATTTTAAATATCCCCAAAACGATTGCAACTAAACAAGTACTATACCCAAATGAATTACAAAAAGTATTTCTTTTTTTCATACTCACCATAGAAAGAGAAAATAATACTGAAACAAATTGTAGAGTTCAATATTTTTAATGCAAAGTTGATGCACATTTTGTAATGTAGTGGCACTTAATAAATAGCGTTAGCAGGATGGCAGAATTTGCACATAGATATTTCTTAAAAACTCTCAGAAGTGTGAATTCATCGCAAATATAATTTACACAACAAATATAAATTTCAAGTTATGTCAATCAAACAAGACTTTAAATAACATAAAGAAGCATCAAATAAAAGTACATAACATAAGATAAACTGCACATAGAAATCACTCTATCACAGCAACATGGCAACACAAATGAGGCATAAACACATCTGACAAAATTAGGAAAATGACTATGCAGTTTTGTTAGGAAACATATAATACTGATGTCATTTTTGTACTACATGGACGCAAGTCAAGAATTACTGAAATCTTAGCGGGTTTAACATACGACACTAAAATTACATCAGATAATAAATTAGGTTTGAAAAAGTATCTTTGATTGAAGTGCACAGCATTTCCAAATTACTGTTAATTTGCTTTTTGTAAAGTTATGAATGAGACTTGCTCTAAAACAAGTAAAACAAACTTTATGCATAAAAACTTAACTTGAAAAAGATTGTAGAATTAGTTTTGAAGAAATAATCGAAGATAAAGTTTAAAATGCAAGGTACTTTTGAAGCAAAAAACATTAACATACTAATTAAACATTAAATACTAATACTAATTAAGCATTAAACATACTAATTTATGAAAGTAAGATCTTTAGGGAGAAATTATTTCTAGTGCTTCAAAAAAATTTTTTTGGCCTTTAACCCACTGACGGTTCTGGACGTCTTCTCATGTCCATTTAACATGTAATTCTGGAACTGCCGGACCGCCGGTGGGTTAAGGCATAAAATTTGCTCATATAGAAAAATTAATTTCACAATGATTAATTATTATTATTGTAATGCAAAGGCTCATATTTTATGCCTCATTTTCATTCATATTTTATGTTTTAAGTTACCTTTGATTTATTGTTCTTAGTTATTAGGAAAATGTTAGAACTTTGTGAATTTTGTTTATTTTATACGTCCCTTGAAAAACCAATGCACTGTGCTTAGCTGTATTAGCAATGAATAAATATACCTCTTTAAAAATATAGTTTTTCACACTCAAAATTTAAACTAAATATATATCTAAAGAAAATAAAACAGCATTTACATCTATAGAAGCTAAAAAATATGTAATAAAATTAAAATAAAAAACAATAGTAATTGTATAAAACATATCAAAGTTAAATACAGCTAATGATTTGAAATACAGAGAATGAACACATGTATAGAACTAAAACTTGATTGGTGAGATATCAGAATGTAAATTCCTATAACTGAATTCAAAAAATATAAATAAATAAAATTCAACCCTTCAGAACTTTTAGGTTACGAGATTTTCTCTCGTTTTCCATGCAACTTCTCTGGATTGAATTAAACGTTAGTTTTTGCAGGTTAAAGCAATATCATAGAGCATTTTAACTACAAAATATTTTTGAGAAGTTCCCAATAGAACATTAAATTACATAATAGCAGTATTTTTTAGACTTCAATTCATAATTTTAAAGGAAAAGTCCTGATATCAGTTCTAAATTTTAAACATTAATTATGCAGTTTTTAAATATTCAACAAAATAAACAAAAAACAATGTATGAATTTTTGCCTTTGAAAAATATACCTTTCAATAGTTTTAACAAAATTTAGTATTGAGTTTTATTAACATATTCCAATGCTTAATGAAAGTAAATATTTATTAAAAACAAAAACAGATGATTTATTAGCTACAAAAGAATATTTGTTGCATCCTCATCATTGATTTCTTAATCTGAGAAATTCTTTGAAAGCTGCAATGATTTTTAAATCTGGGTGAGGTAAACATACCATTAGTTTTCTTATGAGTAAAAATACAGCATGAACTGTCAGTTATTTTCTTTTAAATAAAAATAATAATTAGAAGAAAGTTTTAAAACAATAAAACATTGTCTTTTTACACATGCATTGTAACCTATTATATTTCTGTGAGCATTATTCTCCAAATCATTAATTAGTTGAAATTTTTATCAGATTTTAAATTTTTTTATAAAGAATACAATAAGATTCACATCAGTAAATTCATCAATGCATAAAATGTCTATATACTATAGTTTATCTTCAATCTAAGAAATTTCAGAAACTAAAAAAGTAACAATAACTAAAATAACTAAAAAAATAAGAAGAAAGAAATATCTTTGCACAAAATAATTTCAAAATTATTCAGTACCCCAAATCAATCAATAAAGTTAATTTTAGACAATTGATTAAATTGAGATCAACCTGCATTCTTTAAACAACAAAAATTCTATTTGTACCCCATTTCATCATTGTTTGGAAAAATGCAAAACAATTTTAGGAATAAAACAAATAAATAAATCACAACTTTTGAAAGACAAAACAGTTGAAGCAAATGGCTTTCTATAAGCGATATATTACACTAAGCAAAATACAGATGAACTGCTAAAGGCCATAGCAAAGCAAATGCAGTACCAGCAAAATTGAGATTCCATTCTTCAGATGTATGATGATTTTCAGCACACTAAAAATGAAGAATCAATCGTTTTAAACTTTTTTTTTTGAAAATGCATAATTCATGCTTATACTATTAGCTAAAAAAAAGTCTGCATTAATATTGTGTGAAAAGACATAATAAATGAAATTCTAAGAAGAGAGAGAGGGGAGGCAAAAACAAAATTTTTTCCCTTTAATTCAATATTTGTTGAAACTTGCTTTCTCAAGTATATATAGTTTGTAATGTAACATTGACAAAAATTAATAAATGTACTAGTAATAAAGGCAGAAACAGCATTTTAAAATATTACATGGGGAAAAAACAGTAATAACTGAAAGCAGAATTTTTAATTTATAAGAAATTAATACTACTTACTTGACTAGGACTGAAATCTGCAATTTTAGCTAAATTGTTAACTCTATCAAATCGCTTCACAATATCTTCCATTGAGTTCTGTAAGTTTATGAGGGTTAGTATTAGAAAGTCTTTCTGAGAGCTGAATAGTGAATTCTTTTGTGCATTCATTTTGAAATATTGAAATGCATTCTTTTCCGTGCATGTTTTTTCCTCACTTTCTGAAATAGAAAAAAAATTAATGAGAACTTCATATGACTTTAGAAATTACCACATTTAGAGAGGTGCATAAATTATGAATAAGAATAATGGGAGAAAAGGAATCCATTCGGTGCAATATTTAAAATTTTAAATTTAAGAGCCATTGTTTTACATACACAATTAGGGTAGATTTTCTATATTTTTTAAACAAAGTCATTTTACAGAAATAACTCTTAAATTAAAATGATAGTACTTTTCTATGAAAATAAAAGACAATTATGCTCATGCCAAACTTTTTTACATCCTAAAGTTTAATTTTTTTTGCAATTCTTTATTTTCTTCAATTATGTCAAAAAATATTACATTATAATGCTACATCAATTCATTATTGGATAAATTAGATTTAGGGAAGAAACAGCAACTGAGGCAAAAATTTGTGATTCATGTACATGATTTTTGGCAGAAGACAACAGTTTTAAGTTTCAAGATCTTTGGGAATTCTCGCCCCGCTCAGGGGGGTTTTAAAAGTAGAAGCCTGAGGCGTATGTCTGCGTTGCTTCCGAAAAGAAAAGTTATGAAAACATGCGATAAATAGCTAAAAAAGCAATTGGATTGAGCAATTTGTAAACTCTGGATTATAGAGTTCTTTTTAGGACAGTTCGTTTTTGAAACCTTATACAAAATTTTTGGAAACAAAATAGTTTAAACTTAGTGCCTTATTTGATCTTGAATATTATTAAACACAAGTTCAGCATCATTTCCTAAAATAATGCTTGAAATATTTTTTACGATTATATTCTTTAAAAAATGATGTGAGTGACCGACTTTCCCCTTAGAAAGGTTAAGTGGGTCATCTGCCATTTATATAAATTTAAAATGAGCATATCTAAAAAATTGGTTTGGGGGTATTACTCGAATTGTGGGTAAAATTTTAGTATCAAATATTTTTTTTGTAAGTGCATCTTTTAACAACGTATCTACTTACATTTAAATCTGTTATGACAGAAAATTATATGTATATATATATAAAAAACAATTGCATCTGTGAAATTCAATAAAAACCTTTAGGCATATATTTTGCTTTTGCAAATAAATTAGTGTTGAATAAACATAATAGAGTCCATTGAGATTAATTTTGATAAAAAAAAAAAAAATATAAGTTGAAGAAAAAAAAAAGGAAGCATCTAATGACAGCGTCTATTTGAAGTTTGCTCAGGGAGAATCATTATCAGTTCATCCTCAGTTATAATTCTAACATAATCTAAACCAAAAAACAGTGCATTATAAGTATAAAAAGTGCAAGTGTTATTCTTTCTACCAAATTTAGCTGTATTTTTTCCATTTGTATCATTTTCTAAAATTAGAGCTTCATAATATTTTATGGCTTTCTTTGATGCAAGTACATAGCTAACAGCTTTTGCAGTTTTTGTAGCTGAACTATCAATTCCTTCTAGGTCTCCATAATTATATTTTACTTTATCGTAGAAATTGCTTCATCAGAGCTGTTTTCCATTTAAAATCATCATTATTATGAGGGGACCCACTTACTCTGTAGTAAGTGGGACCCTCATAACTCACCCCTTACAGGGAAAGTTATGGGGTAACTGGGACCCCCCTTCCCTTAAGCACTTATTAATGTTTAGAGTAAAAATTCCTATTGCAGTATGTACTTCAGCTTGAACTACATAAGAAAGCTTAATGAACGTTGAAGAAATAGTAAAATTTTTCCATTAAGCACTTCTTTGAAAATAGGAAAATAGTTGTTTAAACTCTTAAAAAAAAAAAAAATGAAAAATTTTTTTGACAAATTTTTGTAACCTAGAAAAAAACTCCATGAAGCCAAACCTATGCAAAACCTATCACTGCGATGAAATGTGACACGATCAGTGTAAAAAAGTGTAAAAGCTGTATGGATATTTTGGTTTCAAGGTGGTGACCCAATTGGTTTTTATCTATGTTTCCTAATAATTATTTTGGGTCAAACAAAGAGTTTTGATTTCAACTAATTTAATAAGAAGAATGCTCAAAACGGGTGCTAGATGAATTTTGCAAATGGAAATATGAAAAAAAGAAAAAAAAAAAAAAACCTAGAAAGTAAGTTTCTGTTATTTTTCTAGCAGAGCACTATTTTTTCCACACTTGTTCCTCATAGATCCTAAATATATGAGTAAATTTCATTACAAATTTGTGCTGAATAACATTGTATTTACCAGTTTTTAAGAATGCAGGACATGTTTCTCACTAACAAGAATAAAGTGCAATTCAGCTAGTATGCTATATTACATTAACAGCAAATCACGTCAAGAAGTAAAGCAAATTAAAGGCATTTACCATTTGTACATGAAGTATTACTCTGATAAGGAACTCGAGTAGGAGTGGAAATGCAGCTTTCTGGTAAAGAATCATCAGTTGTAGTTTCAGTTTTTGTGGAACTTGTCACAGACAAGGGATGGTTTATCAAAATCTGCAAGAACCGGAATTGTTAGACAATTTATATTTTAAGCACGTTCGCATTCAATGAATATTAACAAAATAGTGTATGATTACAAAACAACAAGTTTTGAAAATATATGGGCCATTCCAAAGGCACTGGGTTTTAAAAATCAGTGGGGGTGTTCTAAGGGGGAGTCCAAAAGGGGGGAGGAGGGATGAGGGATCAAAACGAGGGCAAATTTTTAACAGGTAACTTTCAAGGAATGTGCTTCAATTTTTTTTAATGAAAAAAATACTTGATAGCAAATACCAACTTTTCCGTTTAGCTTTTACAATAGAATAATCAACATGAACAAAAGATCAGCATGTTTAAGCAATATTTTATCTGAGAAAATGTTAGTATAATCTCAAAGTTATATGAATATAATTGTTGAGTATGTCATTTTTGTTTGTTTAACTGATTTTTAAAAAAATGTAAATAAATTGATACAAAACCAAACAAAGACACAAATTACTGCTGATATTTTTTAAGTATAAAAAAAAAGCATACAAAGAAAAAAATTTAGATAGAGAGTACAAAGATTATTATTTTTTATGATAAAAAAACAAAATGAACTTGAATATCTTTAACTTTTACTCATGAAAAAGGTTTTAATCATAGTTGTTGGTTTGATGAAACTGCTCGCCACATTTTTGAGGATGAATTTATTTCCTGTTTTTGGGTTTGAAGAATTGAGTTGACAATCCGACTTTTATTGGGATATAGTACTGCGCAAATAAGTTTTCAATCTTGTCAGAGCAGAAAATAAACGTTTATTAAGTTTTGTTAAACTTAAACAAAAGCTCCAATTGCATTGATTTTAAGATAATTTAGATTTTATTAAAAAGTTTTTAATATAATTTTCAAGTGTATTCTGGAAAGAAGTTGAACTTACACTTTCAGCACACTTCAGTGATGCTATAGCATTTTCTGGAAAAACATATTCAGCTGGTTTTGTCTTGGACGCTAAATTTCGTAAAAATACATCACATTATGTGTAAATATTATTTCATAAATAATTCAGATTAAAAATTTTATGTTTTAAGTTATAGTAATTTATGATAAGATATAAAAGCTCACTTTTTTCACCTAGAAGATCAATTTCATCAGTAGACACAACTTCATAAAATGGTCCAATTAATGACATAAATTTAGAAACTTTTTCATTGTATGACATGGTTTCAATCACCTAAAGAAAGAAAGAAAACTTATTTGTAAAAGACATAGCTGATGTCTTAAACAGAACAAAGCATAAAGAATCATATGTTTATGAACGAATACCCCTCTTATACGAAGAAAACATCATGTAAAAGAATACTTCCTTATGCCATAGACGCAATGTGAAAGATACCCGCTTAAACAAATGCCCCACTTTTTTGAATAAAATATCTCTTGGAACCCACAGTATTCATTTAAGTAGGGCCGACAGTATATATATATGAGCTAATATTTAGAAAAGTGCCAATTTGAGTCCCAAGTGAATTTTCATTAGTATTTCAATAACTAGTTTAAAAAATAATTTTCCCCAGAAAGAAGACAAGTTTTGCTTTCATTTCATCTAATAATATCAGGAAAAAAAAATTTTTTTCTTCAGAAAATATTTGTTTTATACATCGAAAATCAGATCGGTAACGTGTTCCCAGTAGCAAAGCTTAGCATGCAAACAGCTTAAGCGCACTTTCTAACTTCCCAAAAAAACGCACTTGCACAAAAAATGATTCTATTTTTACCCCTTTGTTAATATTTTACTTCATTTTTGTTTTAATCGATTACTGATTTTCTAGGGAATGCGAAATAGGCGTGTCCCTCAGTTTCGCGTCAGAGTGGTAACAATAACTTCCGATCTATATTTAGGCTCCCAAAATCATTTCCTGCACTGATACTACGTGATACTGAGTACCTGGTGTGATGTTTTATCGCATCGTAATTAAAAATTTGCATTTCTGCATCTAAAGTTGCAGGTAAGATTTATTAAAGTAATTTATAAAATGTGTGTCATTTGAGTCATCAGATCGGTAACACGCTCTAAAATGTGCAGTTTTTATTATTTTAAAAATTATTTTATATATAAGTATAGTCCTTTATTACAAGTGAAAAAACCACGTGTTTGAATTTGGTTTAGTGCGATCGACTCGGAAATAAAAAATAAACTTTGTCAGTTTGTCAGATCGGTAACATTGAAAAACAGCGAATATGTTACAGAACTAACTCACACGTTTCAGAATTATAAAAAGCAAAAATCATAGGTTTTAGCCATATATATTGAATATTTTTGTTCTTAAAAAATGAAAAGCAATGAGTTTTAGTACAATTGCTTCATTTGTGGTTTGTATGACCTAACAATAGAAGTTAGTAAAATAAGAAAAATTGACACTGCAGAAATTAAGTTAATATTTTTTTTTATTTTATTTATTTATTTATTTTTTGGTGCTTCAATTTCTTTTAACTTCTCTAAATAACTAGATAATAACTAGCATGCTAAATTTGAGTTTCTGATCAAGAAATTAAATTTCCTGCAACTAATTAAAGAAAAGCAAGCAGCAGAGTTGTGTGTTGAAGAAGTTGAAGTTGTGTGTTGTTTCAAAACAAAACAAATGTTTTATTAGCTTGGCTTTGGTAATCTCATAATTTATTTCATCTAAAAACCTTATTGCTCATTTTTATTTCCAAGAACTGCTTTTTTATAATGAAATTTGATTTTTTAGCCTAATATATATATTTTAATGTGATTATCTTAATTCTATGTTAAAAATGCAAGGAAATGATATCATATTTAGAGATGTTAACGAAGACTGAAAGCATAAACTCAAATATGTAACTCATATTAACATCAGATCTGTAACATTCATCAGATCTGTAACGGCTTAAAAGTGAGTAATCTAAGGAGGGGATAAATAACTTCCTTGACCTCCCCCCTTTTATTTTCTTGCATTTAGACCCAATTCAGACTTAAAATCCAGTATTAGTTTTTTTCTGTAAAAAATTTTTTTTTTCAGAAAACTCCAACTTCAAATTGGCACTTTTCTAAATATTGGCTCATATATATATATTTGCTATCACAATATATCTCACATCAAATTTAACAAATAGAAAAAGATTAGTTCAAGGATTGATTACCTTTTTCAGCTCCTCGATGTATTTTTCCATGGCAGTTTCTTTTGACATGGGGCCCAAAGCATTCCAAGCGTTCCTGAAAAGTTATCAATTATTTAGCAAAACATCAAAGAAAAAAAAATATTAAAACATAGCAGGCTCTGATTATGAAATAAAAAGATATGCAAGCAGTTGAAATGTATTTGATCAGTTGATCTTTAAATTTTGATTTATCTATTTATTCTAAACAGGGTATCTGCTTTATTTTGAGTTTTTAAATACATGACTTTCCATAATTTTTCATGACTAGCATTATGCATATTTTAAACGGTTAAAACATATTTTCTTTTCAAAAATGTCTAAATTATTGTTTTAGGAAATTTAAACTGCAACTATCTTAGATATAAAATGTAGGAAACACATATTTATTAAAGCTTGTTGAATGCAATCTTTGACTAATACTTTTAAAATTTGACGAAAAGTTTTGAAGTTTGGCAATTTACTGGCTAACAATATGAAATACCTGGGCAATGAAAATGCAAAGTGTTTGTATTTCAAAAATTTCTCTGTTTCATTTTATTTTGATGGAATGAAAAGAGAAAAAACAAAGTGAAATAAAAAATATTTCTTTATATTACAAATCATTTACAATGCTTTCTCTGCATCAAGATGAATTTTGTTTATAGAAAACATCCGTACTTTTTTGCACAATGGATCAAATTCGCTTCAATTTTATTAAAACATGGGCAAAAGGCAAGGTTGAATCCAGCTTCTGGTTTTAGAGGCAGGGTGTAAAAAAATCAAAAAAATCGTATTTGATTTAAATCAGATTTTTTTGATTTAAATCAGATTTTTTTGATTTAAATCGATTTTTTTTTATTTTTTTTAAAAAGGACTGTAACAACTTTTGTAATTGATTAGGTTACCTTATAAATATTAGTAAGCAGGAAATTGATATTGATAAAAATTTCAAAACAACAAAATTTCAAGTATTGTGTCACCAAAAAAATTTCATAACATTCAATGCAAAACGATTTCAATACAAATGCATATGATTTAAATATCAAAAGTAATATAGATGACATAGAAACACATTGAAAAACATAAATACAGGGGAATTGAACAAACTGGAATTTGCTACATATCTTTTAATTAGTATGCTCTTTTATTTAATTATTTTTGCCTTGAAAAAATGATTTCTGATAATTTCGAAAAACTTGTTAGCAGTTTCCTGGAAGTGTTCCATCAGATAAAACTCAAGAGAGTTAAATAAAAAAAATATTAACTAAATGATTTTTTTTCTTGGGGATTTTTCTTTTTTAAACACAGTTTTTTTAGAAATTAAGTGTACTCTATATACAGAAAGGGTAATATTAATTTTAAGTTTTCTTTTTACATTTTTTTTTTTTAAGTAACGAATTTAAAGTGTTCACTGACTTAAAACGTGGATAAGAAGATTGAGTAAGGAGAGAGAAAACGAATAGATAACATTGAATATATAGAAGTAATCAAGTGGGAAAAATCCATAGGGACAAAAATCAATATAAGGAAGAAAGGTTATGTTAACTAAGCAAAAGGCAGAATTGATGTAAATAAAAAAATCAAAAAGATTTTTAGGGTTAAGTTGAAAGATGATTTAAATCAATGATTTTGTAAAAAAAATCGATTGATTTAAATCACGATTTAAACACTGATTTTAATCATTTGATTTAAATCGTTGACACCCTGTTTAGACGGGATCATAATTGAAGGGTTTGGAGGATGAATTGGCTGCATTAAATTTTTTGAAATACGCTCTGGACAATAAGTAATAGATATAGGTAAGAAGGGAAAACTTGGTACATCAAAACAAAAAGCAGATGCTATTAGACCAACTTCACGCACTCACAAAACCAGAAAATAAAAAAGCTACAACAACTGCAATAATAAAACTTTCAACTTTAATCACTCATAATTTCAGTTTTGTCACATAAACCCTTCATCTCCCAAGCCCTTCAATTAAGACATGAAAACAAAAATTGACGGGGATTCGCAAAAGCAAGATTTAGGCACAAATCTGTAGTCTGGGGCTCTTCCCTGGTAACCGTTTGAAATTGGTATCTCTAAACTGCAGTCGTAGTTTATTCTCAATCACAATAATTGGAGCGGCGGAGTCATGAATGAAGCTACTACTTTATGCATACATGCTTAATGAAAGGAGAGTAAATGATGAGGGAATGCATTTTTTTTCTCGAGCAATAATATATAAAGCTGTATTCAGTTTATTTGATTTTTATGCTTAAAATTCAAATACAGAATTGAATATCCCAACATTATTTTTTTTTTTTTTTTAAAGAGCATGCCCTAAATATAACAACAACAATAATAATACTGCATATATCATCACTTTTTTGCTAAGTAGAATAATGTGCGAGTAATATACAATTTTGAATAGGATTAGCAGAATGAGCTTTCATGCTTCAACTAATGAAACAAAATTTCAACTAACAACAATTATATGAAAGATTGAAAATTCAGTGTAATTTACCATTTATTTCTAGCTGACATATCCCAGATTGATGGCTTTGAGGTTTTACAGGGGCCATCAATCGCTTGCTTCTGAAATGCATACAATTTTAATAACAAGTCCTCAGACGGCTGGAAAGTACCTATTTAAACAAGTGTTCATAATTTTAACGAAAAAAAATAAATAAATAAACCGATACAATACAGAAAAAGTTTCGTTGAAATTATTCCAATACAAATATTTTTTTTTCTCTCTGCCATGCACATACATACAGGGGGGCAAAGGGCTCATTGATTTCAAAATTGAATATCTCAAAAACAAATGATGATTTTGGAATGAAACGACCGGTCATACCTGCCACACACAACATGTCTACCTTGAAAATTTTATGATTTTCCCTATGAAACCGTGCTAAGACAATAACCTATTTCTTGATGAAAATTAGACACTAAATAAGTTATTGTAATTATATCACTCACATTTCAGTAGTTATCTTTTATTTTAATTAAAATGTTAACTTTTCTTTAGATTTTCAATTGAATAAATTCACTTCTGATATGCAATTTTCTGTGAAGTATGTGTTGAATATAAGCATGTTGGTAAGAAAAAAAAAAAAAACATGAATAATAAAGAATAAAATAAAGTAATCTTCTGTAGCCATGCTAAAAAAACTTCCAATTGTCAAAAATATTAAAATACTTTCAAGATGTAAAAGGATTGAAATATTAACACAGGAAGCAATTTTTCGTTGACTATAGATGCTTTAAAAGGAACAAATGCGATATCCGACCTAGCCTTGGCGACTTTTTCCTGTTGGCGCCAAAAGACGTCGCCAAGCATTCGATGTACGACGCCAATTATCGCACATCGATCTTGGCGATGCTCTTTTGGCACCAACAGGAAAAAACGAAGATAAACATGCAAAGTATCCTACAATATTATGCAATACAATATAACACAATATGAAAAGGTTTTTTCAATACACTTACTTTGGATTTTTTAAAAATGCTTGTACCAAAAAGGTCGTGCAGGTATGTTCCGCTCTTAGGGAAATTATCCACTCACAAAATGTATGAAAAAAACGTTAAATCCCAAAAATGTTAGTACCAAAATTGCAATTTTGTTAATAAAATTCTAAAGAAAATTTCGAGAAAAAAATGGTTTTACTTTTCTTTTATTTCGTAATCTTCCCAATTAATCCCCCTTACTATTTCTAAAAATTTGTTAAACCTATCTTCATTATGAAACTCACAATTCTTTTTGAACATGTAATAAGCAAGATAACATTTAAAATCCCCCTTCCTATTGTGTGTAGGTAGTGTACTTTTAACGTGTCGCCATGTGGATTCAATGGTATTAGTGTGACAGCCTGTGTCGGGGTCTACAAAATGAAGATCGTGATTTACCGCGAAATGTTCAAAGCCTTCTCTATCTAAAGTTTTGTACGCTTTCCACCCGTCTGAATGTATGGTAGTACCTGGCAAAATCCATTCTTTAATAACAGAAAATAAAGTATCCCTACTCCTATCACCCACAGCAACAAAAAACATTTTACCCGTCACCCTTTCTGTTCCCCCAAAAACCCACTGACCCTCGACTGCATGACCCCTGTTATATTTTCTTTTTCCAAATTTTGATTCGTCTATTTCGACTATTTTGTCAACCACCCCCCCCTATTTTTTCCGAATGTAATTCTATGTAATTTATAATTTCTTCATTTATATAGTTTCGCCAGTCTGTCATTGTGTGAGTAGCAAAAAAATACTGCTTTTCGATGTCTGCCGTTTTCGTACCAATAACAATTTCGTATGTCAGCAAAAAAATTTCCTCCAACTTCAATTTACTCAGAGTAAACCACGACCCCCACCTTATACTAGTTTCTTTCCCACACATTTTCCCATCTACTTTGTTTTTGCATATAAATCCGTAGCCATCAGATATATTCTTTCTATTTCTTATTGTCATTGACGAACTGCATCGAGTACAAATAATTTCACTTTTCAATAACCCTACTTCCCTTAAAAATTCCAGAAATACCTCTTTGTTCTCAATTAATTTAAAAATAAACAAACGATTTGGCACCCCAGTACGACCGTAAGTTGGGCGAGAGCTAGAAAAAATAAAAGACGACTCATTTAACAGTTTCAACTGATATTTTTCAACAACGCTACACACCGAACTCATAATCGGTACGATGTATATGAGACAAAAAAAAACCTAAACAAACAATTTGAAACTTTAATACTCTAAAATAAAGCTTCGAAAAGTTACCTAAAGTTTCATCGGAAACTTTATTTTAGAGTATTCAAGTTTAAATTCCTTCAAAATCTCCCTAAGAGCAAAACATACCTTCACCTACCTTCCACACGAACGAAAAGAAGAACTTCAAACTGTGCTTCACTCAGGGTTACCATACTCACAGAGCATCACCCACCGCACGCCCATGACATCACAGACATTGCGTTTTGTCCGGGGTGCCATCCGGAAATACTTATCGCCTTCGTTGGCGTCGCAGGTCGTATAACGCATTTGTACCCAAAAAAATTTAGTTATTAATTATAAAAATAAATTAAAATGCAATAGGTTACGCTAAGATAACAATATGTAAAAATAACTTCCAACCAGGCTTGGAGTAATCGCAGATTACGTAAATCATTATACATGTAATTCAATTACGTATTTTTTTGTAATCTTAATCATAATTTGGAAAATGGGGACACTTGTTAATTGTGTAATTGTAATTTTTAATCAAGTATTTTCTTATGTAAATGTAATTGTAATCTTTCTTTTGAATAATAGTAGCTTTAGCCTTGTAACAGTGTAATCTGATTTTTTTTCTCAAAATATTTTTTACATTTAATTTAATCTTAGGTTTATGCTTTTACATTTTTAATGCTCATATTATTTTTTTAATAAAAGAAGTACATTAAAGAAGAAAAAAGTTGTGTATTTTTTTAGATTTATAAAAAGGGTTTTTTTATGTTTTAAAAAAAAAATGCTTAATTTTTATTTTTTTAAAATTTTTTTTTATAATTTCCAACATTGATTTACATATAGGCAATTTTTATAAAATTTTCCCAATTTATAAAATTGTCTATAATGTTTTTTATAAATTTTTTTCGTGATGACAAAATTTTTTACCAAAAATAAATAAATGGTCAATTTAAACAGGATATAGTAAAAAAAACTATTTGCTGTGCAACATTTGTATGATATTAAAAAAAGAAGGTCTTAATTTTTATATGCTTCGTTTTTCCTTCCACTTAACTAATAAAGTGCTCTGAAAACTTGGACCCCCCCCTCCGACAAACCATTTTCTGGATCTTACTCTGTAGTCCTGTATATATTAATAATATATGTTATTCCTCCCCAAAGCTGTAATCAAAATTGTAATCGGCATGTAATAATCGTAAACAATTTACATTTTTTTTACATAATCTAAATTGTTGCTGTAAATCGTAATTTGCGATTTGGAAGAGGATTCTAATCATAATCGTAGTTGTAAATCTCCAATTTTTTTTATGCTCATAACCATAATCAATTTACATTTTTTCTCCTAATTGGACTCCAAGCCTGCTTTCCAACCATTAAAAAAATATTAAAAAACACTGGACAATTAGGGATTAAAAATGTCAAAATAAAATTGAAGGATTGAAAATGCCAAACAAAAGAAGTGATTTTTACAAGAAATTGCGGGTAAAATGTAAGCATGTAAAAAGGAGGAGGAAAAAAGTTAAAATTAAAATTAATGAAAATAAATAACTGACATAAAAAAGACATTTTTTATAAAGTCTATTTTTTGGTTATAATCTTGTCATAAAAATTTTTTTATCGGATTAATCCGATTAAGTTTTACAAGTTAATGTTAAAAAATGAAAAAAATAATTATCTCAAATAATCCTTCACATATTGTCGACTTAATGGTAAAGTTTGCGAATCTCCTTTCGAAAAAATAATCAGATTTCACTCTCTACGGAGTGTGTGTCGAAGATATAGTGATTTTTTAGATCACCTATATTTAGATCTTTTTACTGGGGCATGAAAGTAAAACTGGGTGGGGACATCAGGATGTTTTTTCTGAAAAACTGAGGGGAGTCTTTGCAAAACACGTCCAATATATAAACTTCAAAACTTGTGCTACATTTTTCAATGCCACAGCCTTCCAAGTCCTTGCCCACTTATCTGTTTTTTATTCCTGCGTATGAAAACACCCATATGATAGCATTTTGTCTTTTAAGGGAATGTAAAAAGTTGGAATAAGGCTACCTGTGAAATAACTTTTAAGCTTTTTGCTACATTTTTCGATGCATAGCCCTGTCCAAGTCTTGGCCATTTTATCTACTTTACCCCTTTGTGCGAAAACACGATAGCAGTTGGGTCCATTTAAATGAATGTAAAAAGTTTAAATGAAAATTTTTCATTTTTTTATGTCTTTTATAATAATTACAAGAATTTGTAATTAAAAAAATACTATAAAAAGCAATTTTTTTGTGTAAAATTTTAGTTTTGGAGAAAAGATGTAAACAATAACGTAAAATGCCATAACGCGAAAATGAAAAATTAATGGTGTAAAAACTTTTCGGGTTTTTTCAAAGCCGGAACTTCTGAAAAAAGAAAGGAAAAAAAAAATCGAAAAACTCACCATTTACGAGGGCAAAACTATATTAATTATTTCAACAGCAGCCATGAAATTTTATCACGAGTTTGTCATTTTTTTTTAAAAAAAACAGCTTTTTTCCACTGGATTAAGAAAATGTTTAATATTTGTAAAAACAATTCAAAAAATGTTTCATCGCAACTCGCTGTGTTTCAGAAAAAAAATAAGTGCTAAAAAATATAAAACAAAACACCGCAGTTTACGGATTAAGAAAACTCGTTTTCTCCGTAAATGGAAAATACTTAAAACTATCAGATCCAGAAACTTTACAAAAAATTAAAAATAAATATTTTTTTCAAAGTAAGTATTTCTTTTTCTGATTGAAATATATTTTTTTATGGTGCTAAGAATGAAGCATTTTGGGATCTGCAAAAAAATCAGAATCTGGAAAAAGAAACCCACTAACTTCCAAACTTTCCATAAGAATTTAGCAAAACGTGTTTTTCGTATTTGTTTGTGGTTTTCGCGATTTCCTTGTGATTTGTTATAGTTTTTGCCAA
>JAXGGA010014808.1:0-31004 GCA_038373865.1 Uloborus plumipes | reverse complement strand
GGGCAAAGGCCCGAAAGAAGGATAAAAAAATATCAATAAGTTGAGATTTGTCGTCTGCAAGAAAAACAATAAGAATAATAAAAAATGGAGCAAAAAAAGAAGAAAGGATAATAAAAATAAACACTATTTATGTGTGCGAAAGAAACAGACAATATCAAATGACAGAGAAAAAATTTCATTGGACACTAGCAATAGATCAAGTAGTCGCTAAAAAGAAAAGAATAAGGAGTGCTAACACATGATAAAAGTGAAATCAATTAGAAATTTTGACCGCTCAAAAAATTAATACAACATTATCAATAAGCAATCAAGTTTATGATGTTCACCGAACATTTAGAGAAGGTGGATCCGTTTCAAACCATCAATTTAAATTGTTCAATCAGTCTCAAGTTATTCTTGGGGAGGGGGGGGGTAATATATTTCTAAAAGTAACTTTACTAAAATGTTCCTCACAGTCCCAAAATAACCAAATAATTGCAGTAGCTTGCGAATTTTAACTTTTCGTTTGTTTCATAAAATAAAATATGTATAATTATAATATGTAACTGTGCTGAATCCGAATTTTCAATCCGTTTACCTTGCCTGTATCACATAAGGTTTTCTTGTGAAATCATTTCACATTATTGCATAATTGTTTCGTCACAAAAAATTTCATGATATTTTTAGTTTTAGGAGAAAAACAATATTTAATCAACACAACTTGCAGAATATAGTTACGTAATTACTCTTTGGACACACGGACGTTTCGCTGTGAGGAAAATAAAATTAATATAGGGAGGAGGGGATAAAAGCGTTGTTTTCAGTAATTTGTTTTGACATTTCTACAATTGCTTCGTGCAAAATGAGGTGACTGTATAATGAGTTGAGAGGAGGGCTGAACCCATAGTCACTCCCCGACAGGGGTGCCCATCCCCCCCCCCAACTCAATGGCGGAAATCCCCCCTCCAAAAAAATCGCAACCCTATTATTGTGCATTTTATTTTTATCCCTCTTTTTTATTTCATTTATTTTTTAAATATCATTTATTTGTTTTGAAAATATATATTTTTTTAATATTATTTATTTATTTATTTAAATATTTTTATTTATTTTTTTTAAATTATAACTATTATTTTTTTTATATATTATTCATTTTTTTAAATTATAGCTATTATTTTTTTTTTATATATATTATTCATTTTTTTAAGTACTAACTATGCGCAGAATAGAATCGCTTTTTTTCCCTTCCAAGCATTACAAGCACACACACACACACACACACATAAAAAATAAATAAATAAAAAAATAATAATAAAGAAATAATTTAAATTAAAAAAATAAGTTAATGAATAATTTACATTAAAAAATCAGTAAATAATTTAATTTAAAAAATAAATTAATGAATAATTTAAATGAATAAATAAATTAGTTAATAAAAATCCCCCTCAAAAATTTTAATGGCGCAACTTGCGCCATAATCCCCCCTGTGGGCACCCCTGCTCCCCAGAAAAGTTTTCCAAATTGAGGCCCTCAAATTGAAAATTTAGACCAGTATTTCCCAACCATTTTGAGCTCATCGCCCTCTTCAAGACTCTGATTGACACCTATCGCCCCACCCCCCTTCTTCCTCAAAAAAACGATAAGTTGGCGCAAGTGAACATCGGTATTATTAAAAATACAGGGTGTCCACTCCAATCGTGGACCAATAGCTAATTTCTAAACCGTTAGAGATAAGCATACAGTTTATTTAGGAAAAAATCTCAAAATTATGAAAGGAATTTTGGGTCCATTCAATGTTTTTCAAAAAATCAAATTTTGAAAGAGTTACGAAATTTAAATTTTTATACAGCCCCCCAGTCCTATCAATCATATTTAGTAAAACATTCTTGACACTGTAACGTTTAAAACTAAAAAAAAATCACTCTTCTACCACAAAAATTGACCGAGTTATGACGTTTTGAAAAATCAAGATTTTGCATTGTTTCATGACGTCATCGAGAGATCGCTTAAGGGACCGTATGCGAAATCCTTCAAAATCTTGATTTTTCAAAACGTCATAACTCGGTCAATTTTTGTGGTAGAAGAGTGATTTTTTTTTAGTTTTAAACGTTACAGTGTCAAGAATGTTTTACTAAATATGATTGATAGGACTGGGGGGCTGTATAAAAATTTAAATTTCGTAACTCTTTCAAAATTTGATTTTTTGAAAAACATTGAATAGACCCAAAATTCCTTTCATAATTTGGAGATTTTTTCCTAAATAAACTATATGCTTAGCTCTAACGGTTTAGAAATTAGCTATTGGTCCACGATTGGAGTGGACACCCTGTATAAGTACCTTACTTTAATTTTAAGTAAAATGTACGCAATAAAGCAATTATAACCAATCGCTTTTAAACTAAAAATATTAATAAATAAACAAAATGTCTTTAATTTATTTTTCTTTCAAAAAGCGAACAGATAAGCATTTGAAAGGTAACATTTGACTAAGATCATCGACATTCTTTTCAAAAAACAGAAGTACATTTTTCAAGAAACTATTTTCTATTCTACACTGGAATCCGGGGGAATTAAAATCATTGAACCTAAAAATTTGAAGGAAATTAAATAGAAAATCTGAAAATTCATAAAATTAACGATGAATGATAATGCTTCTTTAGGTAAATTTGAGGTATAGGGAAGAAGCTCTTGAACTTCAATTTGTTTCTTTTTTAACTTGTGATTGTCTGAACTCTGAACAACCGGTTGTACTTACATGTTTACAATTTCGATTCTCGTTACCCTTTTATCACTACTGTTTTGTCTTCTAAATAATCCATCGCCCCCTTATCGCCTCTTAAGGATTTATCGCCCCTTTGATTAGCAACATCGCCCCTTTGGGGGCGATCGCCCCCAGATTGGGAACCACTGGTTTAGACGATCCGTGTTGATGTTATAAGGTCGGGCGTTCGAGAGCTTTCTTCGGAAAAATTTTCGAAATTGAAACTACAAATGTAAATTTGTAGAATCCTAATGCATCTGATGGTGCTGGGCGAATCGATGGGGTTTGGGGACTCTATCAGAAAACTTTCAAAGTTTTAGACCATCTTTAAAATTTTTTGAAGGAGGGCAAGGTCGCTAATGCAGATGTTTAGAATTTGAGGTACTGTAAATGAAAATGGCATCCACCTCCGATGATGCTTAGGGAAAGAAATAGGGTTTGGGACTCTTCTCAAAATTTTTTCAATATTTCAGGAATAAAGTCTGTGAAGATTGAGAGAAGCCTTTAACTAGAGAGAATTAAAATAATAACGAAAGAGACTTCCGCATTGAGTTGAACAAAACTGGTCTTTTTTGTTTTTGATTATAGAATTACGAGTTTAGAAATACACGAAATTAATCCTGTAATTTTTAGTACGTTAATAAACGGGTTTATGTTTAAGTGCCTGTGCAAATACGACAAAGGCATAATTGAAGATCATCTTTGATAGCGTTTTGGGAAGGAATAGAGCTCGTTAGGTTTCACTTGGAAACTTTTTGAAACTGATGAATGCTACAAACTGACGAAAGAGTGTTTCAGACACGTGTTTCAGCGTTACAAGGAATGCCTTTTTATCAAAAATTCTCTTATTTGGATCTCTTAATACAAGGTGACTTCAAGTTCTAAGGCCTCCCATTTTTTTTCTGGAAAGACATAGAAACATGCGGATTGTTTTAAAATGAGCACGCGTTCTTTGTCATAATATGTTCTTTGGCAATAGAACAATTTGGCAATTGTTCTATTGCCAAAACAGAAATGGCAACACTATACGACAGATGGAATTTTAACGCCAGTCGCGAGAATGAGAACTGTTTTCAACACCTTAAATGTCGACGTTTTCCTTACTTGAACAGCGCAGCGTGCAATCATTCGTTTTCTGAATTTGCGTGGTGTGACACCAATCGAAATTCATCGACAGTTAAATTAGACATGTGCTGATGGAATTATCAATGTGTCGGAAGTGCGTTCGTGGGTGCGACAGTCATTCGGCGATCCCCCAAAACAATTCTCTCCACTTTCTCGATCATGTCGTCAGACCGGCGTGTGCGGTTCCCTGATGCACTAGAATTCACATAGGCGGAGTTTTGAAATTTTTTTTAAATCCAAAAGGTTCAAAATTCAAATTTTTTTTTTCGTCTCAAAATACCCATTTTCTTTCAATTTTGAATATATAGAGTAATAGAGATAGCCTTTAAGCATACAAATTGTTAAATTTAACACATTTAAATATGAGTATTTTCCAACAAAGATTACGATTAACGGTACAACTTTGACACACTCCCCCCCCCCCATCCCGCCAAAAAAATTACGCGCCAAATCTGGCACTCTCTACGGACTTTTTAGGGTTGCTGTTTCTTATTTTGGTGTTGCCAATTTAGTTTTTTTCAGCTTTTTGTTTTTGCTGTTGCCAAATTTCGTTTTTAAAGGCAATTTTAGTATTAATTAGTTGCCATATTTAGTATTAATTTTGTATTAAATTAGCATTTATTTTGCGAGAATCCATTTTGGCGAGAGAAAAAAAGGGCACCGAAAACAGGTCTTGGTGAGAGAAAAAAAAAGTCGCCTAATTTCCGATTTGGGGGGAATATCAAAGTAGCTCCCGATTAACAATGAATTATCAATTAAACTCTCACCTATTTCAAATAATATTTTTGAGGTATGTTGTATTAATAGGCACCCGGGAAACGCCGGGTAAATAAGCTAGTCCTGTATAAAAAGGAGTATCGAAACGCTGTATAAAATACGTGAGACATCTTCATAGCCGATGTAATTAGAGAGTTTTGCTCCGAGAAAACAATAAAAAGCGAAGGTAAGAAATCCGGAAATAAACCTCGTTATGGTAAATTCCTACTTTAGGGTCCGGGTTTGGCGATTTTTTTCAGACTGTGGGCAGAATTAATAAATGGTTGCCAGAAAACCATAAATCTAAATTAGAAATCATAAATCTAATGGTTGCCAGATTTAATAATTTATCGCCGGACCTTAAACTAGGATTCATCCCTCGTCATATTCAACAGTTTGAAACCTGAACACAAATGAAAATCAGGTCAAAAGAACGCACAATATGTTCAACGTCAATCCTAACGGCTTTTAAAGACATGAAGGCAAACGAATGAAGTTTATCAATAATATTAAGACCCCAATTGTTGTTGCTAATAAAAACCCATTGTTATATTTGATTATTCATTTTGTAACAGTGTAAAAATGTATTGTAGAATCAAATGAACTTAATACAACACTACTTTATTGAACAAAATTAAATGAACAATGATTTATGAAAAATGATACTCAGTGTAGACCGAGGAAATAATAACAAAAAATAAAAATAACCGGATTTTATTTTGCTATTTCCAAAGAAATGAGAAAAAAAATCACATTGATAAAACATTGAGAAAATTGAAAGGGGCATTCCGCAGAAAATCTGCCATTATGTCCCGCAAAAAACAGCTCATAATTTTCATCAAATATTAATGATTTTCAAAGGTTACGAACAAAAAGTTTGCTTTTGAAATTTCACACACGTTTGTCGTTTCTTAAGCAACAAGGTTTTATTAACTTCATTTTTAAATTATAATATTTAATGAAATGTATTAGCTGTGACGTACGGTGATGTAAAGTGTCTGTTTTTCCGTAGAATAACTCATAATAGACTGAAAGAAATAAAATATTTTGAAAATAGTATTGGAAAATACACAGGTAAGAGTTTGATTTTAATGCATCAAACCTTCATTAAAATTCTTTCGGGTAAAAGGTTCGTTAAAAAAAAAGAATATATATTCAAAGACATTGAAAGCCTTTGATTTAACTGTTAGTCCCCATTTTTGGAGGAAAAGCATTAGCAGATTTACCATGTCGCAACTGTCGCAAATTCGAAGGGCTACCACGACAAAAGGGGCCAAAAGAGAACTTGAAAAAGCACATGATTTTCAGTAGGGTGGGCCGAAAACGATTTTTTTTTTTTTTTTTTTTTTTTTTTTGTTTCGATGATGCGTGTTGCGGAAAATGCGCCATTGGGAACCCTGCTAAAAATGACACGTAGAGATCAATAAAAAAAAAATTGTACGTGGAAATGGCCAACGGATATCAATAGAGCTAAATCAGTAGAGGTCTACTGATATCAGTTGAACAAGATGCTATGGATCTCTATTGATATTCATAGATTCTACGGTTTTGTTCCACATATATCACTAGAAGATGCTATGGATCTCTATTGATATCCATCGATTCTACATTTTTGTTCTACTGATATCACTAGACCTCTACTGATTTAGCTCTATTGATATCCGTTGGCCATTTCCCCGTACATTTTTTTAATTCTATGATGCTACGGATCTTTATTGATATCCATAGATCCAACGTTTTTGTTCTATTGATATCACTAAAAGATGCTATGGATCTTGTTTTGATCTTTACTGATATCACTAGGTCTCTACTGATTTAACAGTACGTAATCCATTTCCCCATACAATTTCTTTTTACTGATCTTTACGGGTCATTTTTACTAGGGATAGAACTACTCGAACAAGGTCGTGCGTCATTGCACAAGTGGTGTGCAAAATATCCAGCTGAACAAAACTGATATATACAGTTTATAATAGCATTAATTAGCCACAGCATAAAAATTTTGTACATATCAGGGCATAACACTACATTGAAGTCTCAAATTTTAATGAATATGCATCGAGACTTATTATGCATCACATGGAGATTTTTATTATTTATTTATTTATTTATTTATTTATTTAAAGTATTGCGCACTACAGAAAAATCCAATTACAGTGGCAAGTATAACAAGAACAAATAAAACATATAGACTAAGAACAATTAAAAGGCATGTTAAAAATATCTGAGACACGACAAGGAGTTAAAATTTTGTAAAAATTTAAAATACAACAAACGAATTAAAACAAAATACACATTTAAAATACTAAAACAAATAGACTTAAAATTATTAAAAGACATATTAAAAATATCCAAAACGCGACGATGAGAGTTAAAAAGTTTGTAAAATTTAAAAAGGCAAATATTATCAACGTAATTAAACTTTGTAAAAATATTTTTAAAACACAGATGACTCCTAAGAGTTCTATTTGGAACAGCAAAATGAATGGAATTAATAATATCTGAGCAGTCAGTTAGATTGTTTATAAAAAAAAAAAGAAGACACAAAAGTTCACGGCGTGACTTAAGGTTTGGAACATGATAAATATTGCATAAATTAGAGTATGAATACGTCAAAAAATTATGGTTATGGGTTCTGTAGCACAAATAAAAAATAAATTTGGATTGAATTTGCTCAATAATTTTAATTTTGTTATTGTAGTAGGGATCCCAAATAAGACTATAGTACTCCAGTTTAGAGCGGCACAAGGCAAAAATAAGTTTTAACTTGATAAAAGAGCTTTTTATACATAATTGTTTCAAAAACTTTAGAAAAAGGGCTCAAAATAGCAATAGGGCGATAATTTCTGCAATCATTTTCATTCGCTAAGCACATTGGGATCGTCGCTTCTTAAAGCCAAATTGCGAACTTTTTTCTTATGCATTATCAACCTCTGGGTTTCAGTAGAGTACCAGAAAGGAAATTTTCTGTTATTAATTTTCATGGGAATGGTTTTATTAAAAACATTGAATAAAATATTATAAAACCCACAGACTGCCAAATTAACATCATTAAAAGTACTTAAAAAGTTCCAGTCAATTTCAGAAAACATACAAAACATTTGTAAAAAATCAGCTCTATTAAAGTCATAACTAGTATTTTTAGCACATTTTCTATAACGCTCAAGCATAAATTTAACATCAATTACAAGAGCAGGATGATGCAGATCTTCTGAGACAAGAGGAATATCACAACGATCAACAGAAATATCACAACACTGAATATTAGATAAAATTAAGTCTAAGTATTTGTTATTATATAATTGAGAACATTATTAAATTGTTTAAGGTCATACAGATTCATAAAATTATATAAACTTCTTCCAGAAGAATCCATGATATGAACATTGTCAACATCACCGATATTAGGCAGGTTAAAATCATATAAAAATATTATCGGAAGAAATAAAACGATCAAAACAGTCAAAAAACTTGAGATATTTATCACTGTTGAAACCAAGTGGACAATAAATAACACACAACAACATTTTACGGGAGAACCTTAGATTAACTGAAATCTACAAAGACTCAAGGTCTAAGTACGGCATATCAATACGAACAGCAGAAAAACAGCTCTTGGCAACAATAACTACACCACCTCCACACTTACAGTCATTGGCAACAAAATCACGATCCCTCCTAAAAGCAGTATATCTATTGTTAAATAAATCATCTGAGTCAATATCATTGCAAAGCCAAGTCTCAGTGAGGCAAATTATATCAAAATTATCTAATGAAACCGAACTATAGAAATCAGGAATTTTTGTTCTCAGGCCGCGGATGTTTTGGTAGTAAATATGAAGTCATTTCTCAGTATCGTTATTAGGGGTCAGAATCCCACAACTAGCAATCTCGTCCTGTATCATACGATCGCTTCGTAAACGACCAAAGAATTCGGTAACAAGGGATCCTTCAGGCCACACTGTTGGATTCATTAAGCTAGAAAAATCGTTTTCACATACCTCAATGTGAAAAGAAGAGTAAGTGTCATACCTGGTTGCTAATTTTTTGCATAGCACGTACTCAAATTTCAGAGGTGTTAAAAAAATCGAGCACTTGCTTAGCTGTCGAATCCGGACTTAGATGTATGGAAAAGACCCTCAAAATGATGATTCTTAGATTAAAGACAAACTTATTCATAGAACTTCAAATGCTCCATTTTTCACAATGCGCACAATGTACAATTTACACATGAAGAGGCCATTTTTTTTGTATCCAGTATAAAGAATAAAAATGGGTTTTTCTTTAATTATCTATTTTAAATAATATCTTTGAAATGAATGGTTGAACCATATCTGTGATGATTTGAAAGAAAACTATTGGTTTTTTTTCAAACATAAAGGAAAAAAAATGACTGGCATAATCGATGAATCTGTAATATCAGATTTTAAAAAGTCAGAAATTTTATCAGTTAAAATTTCAGTCGAAATTAATTATTTTAAAATTATAGTTATCTTTATTTACAAAGTTTAAAATCATCTCCTTTTTTTTTAATTGTTATTATTAATAACCTTCCTAGCTCACTAATTTTACCGAGACTTACTACTTAAGTTTAAACTTAATGATTTCATTTCTACAGATATCAATTGGAATTAGTATACTACCTATCGGATTTCTATTGATGTCAATTGAAGCTTTAAGTGATATCCATTGGGATCAGTATCCTACTGACCAAGATTTCTATTGATATCTATAAAGCTTCTATTGATATCCATTGAAATGCTTTCCTACTGACCAAATTTCTATTGATGTCTATGGGCTTCTATTGATATCCATTGGGATGCTTTCCTACTGATCAAATTTCTATTGATGTCTATAGGGCTTCTATGGATATCCATTGAGGATATGATCAATAGGCTACAGGTATTAATAGCTTCTATCGATTCCAATAGAGACATCTATAGAAATCAATTCATATCGATAGAACTCTACCGATATCAATAGATTTTTCTATTGCTCTCTACGTGTCATTTTTTGCAGGGAAAGCAAAGTGCCCATGAAAAATTTGAAATTTTTGATCAATTTCTTGATCTGCCGCAAATGCGTTGGTTTGGAGCAAAATGCAGTTTTTTCGAGATTTTTAGCAAATTATTAAAAATATTTTTTTTCTATTTTTGACAACGGGTAGAGCGGAAAAAGTGCCATTGGGGGCATAAAAATTCCATAAAAAAATTTGAGGTCTGTGGTGTAATTCCATCCTTTTTCACAAATGCCTAGACCAGTGGTTCCCAACCTGTGGGTCGCGACCCCAAATGAGGTCGCGACATTGACCTTCGATTAAAAAAAATCCTACTATACTTTAAAAACTAATCTGTACAGGAACAAAAATGAATCACATTTGAGTAGCATCCACATTTTAGGGCAGTGGCAAATCCAGCAGAGAGGCAATAAAGCTGCGTCAGCTCAGCTATTCGTCAGAACCCTTAATCCAACCCCACAACGTTCCCTAAGATAGTCTTAAATTTCTTTTCAAGGATTTTAATTTCTAAAAATTCCCGTTAAAGAGTTAATCCCAGATTTCCCCAGTCCCCCATATCATCTAAAATCGCCTAAAATTATGTTTTTAACAATTTCGAGTTGTAGGGTAGGCAATCATCACAGCACAACAACACATCCATACAAAGAAAAGACTAGGACAGTTGTGAGAAAGTACATCCATGCCCGAGCCAAGATTCGAACCCGGAATTTCGAGCCAAGATTCTCCCCATCCGGATAGACTTCTCTGACCACTAGTTAAGATGGCAACATTTTTGGGAGTGTGCTAAAGAAAAGTCTCGAACCAAACCACATTTCCATAACTTTGATCAAAAATAGCAACAAATGGGAGTTTAGGACTTCAACTTTGGAAAATATTTCATGAGAGTACCTATTGTCCTCCCTCCGCATAATACAGTCTAAAATCGTGTTTTTAGGATTAAAACTTCAAAAATAGTTCAGAGAAAATTTTCTAAACATTGCCCTTCGTCATTAAAGATATTATTATTTTTTAATGTGGGAAGGGGCTTAAATTTTGAAAAAAAAATCTGATGGAGATCCACATCGTTAAAACTTGTCTAAAATATCGTTTTATGAACTTCAATTTCAAAATTTTCGAGGGAAAGTCTCCGAACTCAAATTTTTTTCCTAACGTTGTCAAAAACGAGATTTATGCATTTGCAAGTAAAAAAAAAAGAAAGAATACTCAAGCAATACAAAATTGGCGGATCTTGAACCTTGTGGATTATATGACAGCAAAAGGCTCCAAATTGGAAATTTATTACTGGATTTTACTCAGTTCTCTTTTTTTTTTTTTTTTTTGTAAATATATAATGTTAGTTTTTACGATAAGAGTCGCATCACGTACAGAAAGGATTTTCCTCATACACATATTTGAAAAATAAATACCGAAATAGACTAAATACAGAGCCTGATCTGAGACTGAGACTTTCAGACATCGAACCCAACTATCAACTCCTTTGTTCCCTCAAGCAGCCACAAATATCCCATTGAGTTTTTTTCTTCAAAATCAAGGTATGTTTTAAGAACTAATTTTTTTTTTTTTTTTTTGAATAACTTGTTTATTATTTTTCTTGTATCCGCAGTTTCAATTTATTAATGTCTCTATTAATCGGTATTTAAAATAATATTTTTGCATATTGCAATCAACTGCTATGAAAAGGAAAAACAAATTTAGTGTTCTTTTTTATTGTATTCTTACATGTTACTTGTTTTAAGACCAGGGGGTTCGCGAAATTTTTCCGATGTTGCAAGGGGTTCGCAAAGAGAAAAAGGTTGGGAACCGCTGGCTTAGCGGAAGAGTTCAGAAAGTCTCGAAATGTATGCGTATTCAATATTATAGTAACTGTCTTCTTATTTTTACAATTATTGTGTGTTATCCGTTAAGCATAAATAAAATATCTCAAGCACCTTAAGTTATCATGTAGAATAGGCGTAATGTACGCACGCAATATATTATACACACACATATAGATATATGGGGGTGTTGGGACACTGGGGGGTCGCGGTAGTTTAGTTAGTTAAAAAGGGGTCGCGACGTGAAAAAGGTTGGGAACCTTTTTTAATTGACCAAAAAAATTCAAATTTTTTATGAGCACTTTGCTCCCACAATGTACCTTTTCCGCAATACCCATCATCGAAATGAAAAAAAAAAAAAGTATTTTTCGGCCCACTCTAATGTTCAGGCTCATAATTCTTTGATAGACAAAGAGGGCTCCCAAAAATGCATTGCGATGGGCCCCAAGTCTGAAAATCAGTCACTGACGCAGAGCAAATGTCATGGTTCTTCGGGCTGTTCAAAATTTATTGATTTTTTTTAATTAGAAAATGAATCATGAAAATAAGAAGTCCTGGACAAGATTTTCGATCTTACGTTTTTTTTTCTTTCCTAATTGAATTATTCTTCAACAGTTATTAGGAGAGAAAGGGGTACGGAAGGAAAAATCATCAGAACGGCAGACACATTGCAAGCGAAGAAGGCTGTTCTTGCAATATGCTTGATTATCATTTAAACATACTTTTTAACTATTGAATTATTCTTCAAAAGTTACTAACTTGTAGTAGAATGCTTTACAAGACTTGATGAACTAGTAGTGGGAATCTTAACAAAGCAAAGAAGGCTGCTCTTACAATATGTTTGATTATCATTTAACATCCTTTTTTTTCCTCAAAAGTTATTAGGAGAGGGGAAGAGTACGGACAGACAGATCGTCAGAATGGCAAATATATTAATTAAAATTAAAATTAATAATTGAAAACTAATTTTAAGTTTTCAATTATTTATTGTGAATTTAAAATTAATTAATTAATTTAGTTTAGCGATATTTTCGCAACGGTTAGTCTATCATATTTATTTAATTTCGTTTTTAACTTTAATTTATTTAATTTAATTATTTGATTAACTTGTACTGGGAAGCTTTACAAGGCAAAAAAAAAGCTGTTCTTACAATAGGTTTGATTATCATATTTAAACTCCTTTATTTTTCTTGTAAAGGCGTGGGGCTTCAGTTGATTCCTTTAAAACTTTTTTCTTGTTTGAAACACGTACTTGTTTATATGGAATGTTCGTTTCACAGTACTTAATATGCGTTAAACTCGATTTTTATCTCTTGCACGCAAGTTTAGTGCTATCAACTAAAGTCTAATTTCGTTTTTGTTTTTGTATTTTTTTCAGCTACTATATTGGAAATATTGTGCTACTTTTCTTATTACTATCAGTCCATTCAATAAATTTTCTTTCTAATTGGTTTAAAATACATAGTTTAAAATGAAATCAATCCTCAAAATCATCATAAAACTGAAAATAAATGTTAAACCTTTAAACTGAAACAAGAACTGTTTTCGTGTTTTCAAATTCTTGTCGACATAGTGATCTGACTGAATTACACTATAGTAAAATCTTCCAAATGTGAGGAGCATTTAAAATAAGCAATTTAAGCAGAAATCCAAAAAGAATTTTCTCTAAGCAAGCTCATGAAACTTGAAGAGCCAATGTTGGACAGCATCCCTTAATTCACAACCTCATCCAACAACTGGACAGGGCCCACGAGAGACCATGCCAGCCAAATCGGAAACTAGGGGCCCGGCCCTTTAGAGGTCGAGCAAGTTATTAATTATTGAATAACTAAACACTGGTTAAATATCTTTCGCATAAGGATAAATATCCCCTTAATTTTCCCCCAAACCGGTTCAAATTCGGAAAAGTAATTTTATAAATTTTCGGCTCGGAAGATGACCCGGAAACCCAGCTCAGAACTAAGATTTGGGGGGGGGGGGGAGAAAATTATCAATTTGCCGAATGAAGTTCCAATTTTACCGAATGATAAAATACAAGCATGCACGCATGTCGTACATGCATAACATTTAGTGAGAAAAAAACATTAGGCATCTTTTAAAAAACAATTCTAAAAACTAAAAAGAACAAACAATCTCAAAGCTGCAATATTATCTTCAAATTGCCGAATCGTCAGCAAAATGTGCCGAATACGGAAATTATTGGAGATCGCAATGACCTCCCATTGGGGCGCTCCTGACCAAGCTGAAAAGGGCCAGCCGTGGCCCTTGGCGGCCCTGCAACTGGACACATAAAATATTTATTTCCTTATTAAAATGTATCCACATTTATTATCGAGCATGCGGTAATGGTCATAATGAAAACTAAATGTAACCCCCAGAAAATCCAAGCGACTAAACTAATGAGACCAGAAGCGTGTTCCGTTGTAAAAAAGAGAGAGAGAGAGAAATAACTAACCCCAAGCTTTTACCTATGCAAACAAGCAAAAAAGAAACAAGAAGAGCCATCAAGAAACATTTCGTTTAAGGTGAGGAGCTAGAATCATCACATCAGCTGTTCTCAGAAAACTACTGATGCAGCGCACTACCGGCTGAAAAAATCGGCATCTTGGCCAGTGCTCCAGCTTGTTCGAGCTGTCAGATCTCGCAAGCACGGGTAATTGAGTACGTCGAATCAGCCCAAGAGGCAACAAGTTTAATTTCTTTTCTTTTTTTTTTCTTCTTCTTCATCTACTATTACATTTTATTGCAGAGTGGAAGGCGATTGTTACGTATTTTATGTTGGGACAAAATACAAAAGGCTGACCACTGAACCCAAACGATGGCCACCTCGGGCCATGGTCATTGGCCGCTGCGATTGATGGGGCCGACTCTGTGGAGATGGAATGCACACGAGACTGCTTTCTTATTTGTGGTCATTAACATGCTTCGACGAAACACTCTGTTTAAATACCAATTCATTTTCTAGTTAGATTCGTTTAGTTTCCGTTGGAAGCGAGTTAATGCAAAATCGAGGAGTTGGAAACAGAAATACAGTCGACGCTCGATATTAAGAATGCACCGATTAATCAACAGTACCGATTAATCGGCCATAATCGGCAACCTTGTCGATTATTAATAATCGGCGAAATTGGATCGATTAATCGTGAGAAAAATATATATTTTTTAATATTAATGTTTTAAAGCGTGCCTTCACTAAGAAACTATGATGAATAATTTTTTGAACAGTCATAATAATCCAATCATCACCTCACAGTTGATATAAAGTTTTTAAGAAAATAATTCACCAATTTTGAATAAAAATACACATAGAAAAGTATCGAAACATTTTTCATGTGTCGATTCTTTTCTCCTAAGCATAGTGCTTTTCGATAAGCTCTAATTTTCACAAAGAATATATAAATTGCTACTAATAATTGAAAAATTTGAATTAAAAGTACTTCAAAATTACAGTGCTAATCACAGACTCCAATCCTCTCCTTTTTTTAATTTTCATGTCTAGTTAGCATAATTAACAATGTCTAAATGTAATATTAGTAACAATAATAGGAAAATTGGTTCTGATAAATTTGATAAATTTTTGGAAATACTTTGTGAAAATTAGGAAAATGGGCGAAAAAAATATCCTCTCAGAAATGAATTACTTACTATTTCTTAACTCGGAATTGTAAAAGAAAGAAAACAAACAACGGTAAGGAAATTGGTAGTATTAAGAACAACCACTCTTATCATTAATCGGCCCAGCCGATTATTCGGTAATCGGTAATCGTCCAATTTGCTTATCGGTGCATCCCTACTCCATATAATGAGCAACTCCATTCCACAAAAAAAAAGCTCCTTAAAACGAGTGGTCGTCATAAGAGGTAGAATTTTAAAAAAATACACATGCATCATGCAAGTTCAGTACATTCATTAAAAATGGCAATTTTTTAAAGATTTCGACTAAATACTCAAAATATTACTTTTTATCATTGGAATCAAGAATATAGTAGTGCAAAATACTATAACAAATTATTAAACACTTTAAATGAGAAAAAAGAGGGGAAAAATTACTGTGTACTTAAAAATCATTTATTTTCTGAAGAAAAAAATCAGAAATAGGGGTTAGAATATTTTTAAAAAAGAATTTTCAATTTCAGTTATGGGCGATTCTCTGTAAACTCGTAATTGGGTGTCCCGACTGAGTATTTGAAAAATAATAAAGTGTAATGAAGTAATTATCGCTCTAAATACAAGTAAAGCAATAATACTTTTTAGCCCAATTGTATTTGGAGCGATAGCAATTTTTTTTTTCCTAGAAATTTTCTAAGCACCAAAAACACAGTCCCTTGGCTGTCCCAATCCAATAGTTCAACACTTGAAGGCAATATTTCAGAAAACCTATTAACACTACACAAATTTGGCAATTAATATCTAAAAATAGAATAATGCAACTATATCTTTTTTATGAAATAAGGTCGAAAAACGTCTAAAACTTCAAATTGTCATGTAAATTCTGTCCGGAGATTTTTCAAACAGTCCCCTGCAACAAATTCAAAGCTCCGATAGAAAAAATCTGTTACTCTTGCAAATGTTTTTTGTCATGAAGTTTAAAGTAATCAGTGTGAATTTGCTGAAATTGTTGAGAACGGTGTTGAAACGATACTTTGTTTAGTTTGAGAGCCACATTTGTGATGAAAGTATGCATAACGGTTGTTGCGAAAACAGTCCTCTGGGAAGTGATTTTATTAGTGTCAATTAGTTTAATTATGAAACATATTAGTTACTACACTGCTCGACATTAAAAATGCAACACCAAGAAGGAGTGGTCAGAAATTCATGCAAATTTTACCGTAGACGCACGTCACTGAGTTATGCAAATGATATGAAATGCGCAGTTCTCCGACGCACGTGAAGTAAGATATAAGAGAATGAAGTTGAAAAGCGGGCTATGTTCATGTTGGTTTTTCTGCCAGACTAATTATCGGAGAAATTTGGTTTTTGTCTCGAAGGATACGTGTGATAGGAGGAAATGCAACGCCGTCCTCAACGAAGACACTTCCAGCATATAGACGAATTTACAAGGGGTATGGTGATCGGACTGAGAAGAGGAGGTTGGTCCATACGTCAAATTGCAGCTGATACCCACATGGATGTGTGCATCGGCAGTGTCGGAGATGGTTGGAAAGAGGAAATGTAGCCATTGAGGGGTGCAGGTGCAGCCAGAGTGACGTCAAACCGCTTGGATCGACGGATTACCGACAAGCTGTGGCGGACCCGCAAGTCATTTGTACGTCGATTCTGCAGCACGTGCAAGGTACCCTGGATGTTCCTGTGTCGACAAGAACTATTTCCCGCCGACTGGTTGCACGTGGCCTGCAATCACGGCGCCCGCTAAGAAGACTGCCATTGACCTCACAGCACAGATTCCAACGTTTGGAATGGTGCCGGACCAGAGCGACGTGGATGGCAGAATGGCAAACCGTAGTATTCTCAGATGAATCCCGCTTCTGTTTGTCCAGCGATAGTCATCGCATACGTGTGTGGCGTCGACGTGGAGAAAGATCGAATCCGGCAGTAACTGTGGAACGCCTCACAGCGCGACAACGTGGCATAATGGTTTGGGGCGCTATTGCATACAATTCCGTATCACCTCTAGTTCGTATTCGGGGCACTATGACGGCCCAAAGATATGTAGATAATGTACTGCGGCCGGTGACAATCCCCTACCTTCAGGGTCTGCCAGATGCAATTTTTCAACAGGATAACGCCCGGCCTCACAGTGCTCGAATCAGCCAACATGCTCTACGAGGTGTACAAATGCTTTCCTGGCCACCATACTCTCCTGACTTGTCACCAATCGAACATGTGTGGGACGTGATTGGACGCCGTTTGCAGAACCTGTCACTACCTCGTTCAGAGGACGAACTGTGGCAAATGGTTGAAAGGGAATGGAGTGCCATCCCTCAGGACACCATCCGCAGGCTTATTGACTCCATACCTAGACGTGTTTCTTCGTGCATCGCTGTCCGCGGTGGTCCTACTTCTTACTGAGCCGACGCCGTCCTAGCTCTAAATTTTGCTTATTTATTTTGAAATAAATATCACTTATTGTTCCATGCTGTCTCTGTCTTCTTACCAAATTTCATCAATTTCTGACCACTCCTTCTTGGTGTTGCATTTTCAATGTCGAGCAGTGTATGTCCACGGTTTGTGCCTAAATTTATAGGTTGTCTCGTAACTAATTATGTTCCAATAGTTTTGCAGATAATACGCAACAAAGAACAAAAACAGTCACCTGACACAGTCCCCTGCTTAGTTATACTAGGCAAGGGATCATGATTTATCAGAAAAACACAAACTTCAATTGGCCCTATTTCAAACCAAAGTAATAGATTCATTTTCTGAGTAAGAGTTTTATAATTATACAAATATTTCAAAAATCCATACCCGGACAGATTTCGTGTGAAAAATGACGAGTTTACAGAGAATTGCCCTTATATATGGTATATCGTACCAGTACTTTTTAGCATTGCAAAAAAATATTTTAAAATCTTTATAAGATTAGAAATCTTTTTTTTTTTTTTTTCAATACTTAGAAGCTATCGTTACAACCAATACATTAATTTATTCCGTCCCCCTGTCAAAGTTGCACTGAACGATAAAGACTCCTTGCATTTTGTCCGTAAACAATAATGAAGGTCATTTCAAGTTTAAAATTTAGAAGCATGCTCTACCTGGAAAAATGGCAAAAATAGTGTCCTCTGAATTCGGTTATATTGGATTAGACGAAAAAGAGAGGTCGTTATACAGAAAGCAATTTAAGATAAAAAACATATATATAGGGATAAAGCTGGGCTTTTCCCAAGGTTCATTTCATTGACACAGGGGTGCCCACAAGGGGGATTATGGCGCAAGTTGCGCCATCAAAATTTTTGGGGGGGATTTTTCAAAACTAATTTATTTATTTATTTAAATTATTTTTTAATTTATTTTTCGAAATTAAAGTTATTCACTGATTTTTTAAATAAAAATTATTCATTAATTTATTATTTTTTCTTTTTATTATTTTTATTTATTTATTTATTTATTTAGTGTGTGTGTGTGCTTGGAATGTCTGGAAGATTAAAAAAGCGATTCTATTCTGCGCATACTTAGTACTTTTAAAAAATTGAAAATATGTAAAAAATTCAGTTATAAATTAAAAAAATAAGATTATTTAAAAACATATATTTTTTTAAATAAATAAAAAATATTTAAAAAATAATATTTAAAAAATAAATAAATTTTATTTAAAAAAATTAATGAAATAAAAGGAGGGAAAAAAGAAAAAGTTCAATAGGGTTGTGAACAATTTTGGGGGGAATTTGGGACATTGAGCTTGGGGGGGATGGGCACCCCTGCATTGAAATGATCATTATAATGTGCTATCGTTAGAACGAGCATCGACTATATCTTTACTGAATTTAATGGTTCAAACAGCAATAATGTTTACAATTTTATCAGGAAATAAAATGTAACGAGTAAATCTTTCTGGGAGCAGATTTTTTTCAACCAGTAAGATTTGTCATTTCTATTTAATGAATGGGTGTGTTTCTCCTATCATAAAAGATCAGTCTGAATTTTTCAGAAAATTCCAATTTTTAAAAATAAATTTTCGGCAGGTAAGCTGACATAGTTAAAAGTCACCCCAAATTTTCTGGGAGAATTCCCCGTGCCCCCTAAATCCACCCATGCTTGAACAGTACAGTCGTACCGTTCAAGGCTGCTGAAGTCCCGGTGATGCAACCGTACACCTTTTATTTCACAGCATATGCTATATAAAATGGTTCAGTCAGTACACTGACTACCTAAAAGAAATATACTAAATAGCAAAGACTGACTTTTGAGACTAAAAGTCACCTTTCTAAACGCTTTATACATCATTCTTGATTTTAAACACATTTCACAACAATTTAAAATTATATAGACAGCATAGAAAATTATTATATCAACTAAGGTTTTTATAACATGAATTGTGTTGTAAAATAGTAATTTGTTTGATACAACCATTACACACATACTTTTCATGAAACATTCTAGGGGGCCCTAAATAGCAAGGGCGTATATAAGGGGTGGGCGCAGAAGGCCAGGGCCCCTCCCGAAATAATTTTGAAATATGTTTTCAAAAAGGAAAGCTCCCGAATTTCTCCCTCTTTCGCAAAATAACAATAAAGATAATTTCAAATTGCAGTTAAAAGCTTCAACGCCGAAAAATTTCCACGAGAGTTCTCAAACACCTTTCTATCTCTTAAATTTCGAAACTCTTCTGAAAGAGAACACTCTACATTCTTGATTTTTTTAAATAAATTATAGCATAGTTGCAAATATAAAAATTCTATGTTAAAGAATTGGTGGGGCAGCTTCTGAATCCATACTTTTTTCCTAACGTCATTAAAGATAGCTTAAAATGGGTCTTCAGAACATCAATTTTAAAACATTTTCAGTAGATGATTCTCGAACCACCATATTTTCCCTAACGAAAGTCCAAAATAAGCTTGGCTATGCTTGGTTACTTCGGCCCCCTCCAAAATTCAAACATATATACGCCACTGCTAAATAGGGCACCCCGTAGGGGTGCCCTATTAGGGTTGCCCGTAGGTTAAATCAGGCCCTGCCGCCAATTCGAAGCTCCGAAAATATCACCCTTACTCCTTCAAAAATAACTATTTTGACAGAAAAGATTCATGACCGGTCATCTGATTTTAGCCCGTTGAAACCACTCGGATTTTTAACGGTTCTTGCCCACCGTTCCTAAAACTCTTCACACAAATTCCGAAACTTTCCTCCACCCACTGCGACTTGTCGGAGCAAATGTTTCCAACGACCTTCGGCTAATTGGCAAGAAACACTTCCTCTTGCCTTTTCAAAAATGAAGAAACCATATACTTTTCGCCATACTTCGTTTCACTTGGAATCCCTAATCCCCTGTAACGAATAGATAACCACTCAGATAGGATGCCCTTCGATGACTGTATGCCCAAAAATAACCGTTCTCATGGTACATTGGTCAACTTAATTACGGACGAATTTGGGCAAGATTTCTAAATACAACAGAAACAGTATTTGGGGCAGAAGGAGCGTTTCTTGCTGATTTTTATCGAAAATGCTTCATCAGAGATAATCTGTTGATTACGACAGTCAAGAAGCATTGCACTGCCTACCCAATGTCTTGCATTTAAAGCTTGAAATTGAGTAAAAACAGACATTTTTGAGGAATAGCTCCCTTTCACGTCAGTCTTCCAAAGTAAATAAAGATCTGTTAAAATGGAAAAAGTTTCTTTCGCGACGAAAGTAGCTTTTTTTTTTTTTTTTCTTATCCTGAAACAGCCGGAGGAATTTACAACGAATAATTTTGAAGTACTAACTACAGTAAGACTACTGCTGTCTGTCCTTGAAAACCGCGCTTAACACTCGGGTACCATTCCAATTTAAAAATGGGTGATGGGTTGTGAGGGGAAACTTTCCGAAGTTTTCAACTTAAAACTTGCATTTTTGCTATATTTTCACATGTTCAACTAAACTATGTATTTGAAATTAGCATCGTTCTACGTTATTTGATACGGCTCAAAATGCTTATTATTCTTCCCCTTAATGTTATTTTACCGATCAGCGATCACCCCTATTTTGGTAAGATCAGAGAAGATCTGACGCATGCGTAAATACGCGGAAGGTTTTACCTATAAGAAAATCAGACAGTACGTTTCGAGCGAAATCGCTTCGTACAAATCGATAAGGCTAGTGATTATTGCTTGCGGATTATGATGATTCGGATATTCTGTCATTCTCAAGCATTTCTCCACTCTATTGACTGTTTCTACTGACTGTCACTCATATAATCTCTGGTACCTTTCACGGATATTTTCTACTACTGCCAATGCAGCCTGATTTTTTTTCTAGGTGAGGGGAGGGGGGATAATAAACAAGAAACTTCTCCAAAAGAGAGAGGGTTATCATAACAGTCCTTACGCGCCTATAAATAAACGTAATGGGATTTGCAATACCTAATAATAAGGTTTTATGCAGGTGGGGGGGGGGGGGATATTAACTAAATCCAAATTAATCAGGTCTTGCTGTTGTAGAATTCGACTTTGGATAGCTTAGATTGGAAGCTAAATTGAAATACATTCTCACGATATGTTTAAAATATTGCACAGTAATGCCATAAACAAAATAGAACAAATGAGTATCATAGCAAACTTACGTGGTGGCAAGCAACTCGCTTGCATAGGTTGTGACCAGTAGCCAACAGATTTCAGTGCGCCCCCTGCAAGATTTGTAAGTGCGCCTCCCCCCCCCCTTATTAAACTATTGAAAAAAAAATCCCGTGGTACTCATAGTGCTATTTTTCTAAATAGTGCATAAACTAAAGTGTGCCCTCAAACCTCGTGCGCCCCTACGCCACGGGGGTTGCAGGGGCGCAATGTACGCCACTGGTTGTGACTATAGCTTTGTAGAATCATCACAATGAATCAAAAATTTGCATTCAAGTTCTAACACAATATAAACTAATTAACACTCTATATAGATATTCTAATAAACTAGATACCAGAAGACATTCCATAGATATCGTCTATACAAATTTTTGAGCAATCCTTCATTCTGTAGACCAGTGACTCTCAATATCATTTTCATCAAGGGGCACTTTAAATATTTTGCAGAACATCGGCAATAAGATACATTTGAAAATTATTTTACTTAGCTCATTTCTTGAAGTGACTATGAAATATTTTGAAAAATAAACACATGGTTATAATTTTCAGTTAAAGTGTTTTCTTACTTTGGCGAGATGAAAGTAACATATCAACATAAAACAGAAGAAGTATAACGAAAATAATGCCAAATTTGGCGACAAAGTGAGGCACCAAATCCAGCGCTACTGTCTAAAATTTTTTCGTACGACCTCCGCCGCATCTGCGCACGCGCCAAGTCTCTTCGGACTTTCTCGAAATAGGGGGGAAAAGCAACGAGGAAGTAGTAAGCGAACAAAAGCTGAAGGCATCGGGTAGTGCGCATCCAAAACCGAACTCCCCTTTTTCAGATGGAAGCGCCCGTGGCTGCCAGGCGCACAAAACGCAAACAGACAGTACTTTGACAATTTTGGCGATACTTGCCGTGATTCCAGTAGAACTCCATACTGAATGATCTTCGCGATTTGCACCAACAGTCTCTCTAAAACTGTTTTTTCTGCTTTGATTCGCAGCACTGCAGAGATCTCACCACAGGTGCATTGCACTGTTAGCACAAATTACTTCTACCCAATTAAATGTGTAATAAATATTTTAATCGGAGAAAATTTCGGAATATTTTAACATTTAAAACATAATTCACTCCATTATGATATTTTATTGCTTTAGTTTCAAGGTCTTTGCAATTATTTGTTTTAAGTTTGCGGTCCTCGTATTTGTAGTTAACATGACAGAACAGAGATTACTTCCTGTATCTTTCGAACCGTTACACTGTGATCTTCATCAATAGTAAGTGCTTTAAAATATAAATAGAACTAATGCCTTGAATTCAATATATTTTGTATTATTTCATTTTCTGCAAATAAAGAAAAATAAAAGAAAAAACACACCGCTTAGAGAATTGTTTTCAAATTTATATCGGTTCGTGGATAAAGCAAGGTTTTGAAACGTTGATTTAAAGCATTAACATTTCACTATAAAACGGGATGTAAAAAAAAGCAGTTTGTACCACCTAACAATATGATAGGTAACAACAGCTAAAAACTTTTTAAAATATTTGAGTTATTGTCTTCGCTTTAGAACAATAAAATCAACGTTATTACAGCTGGATAGCAAAAATATTGTCCACACTTATCTTTTGGTCCATTTTAACCCTTTGATGGTTATGAACCAGTTCAGCTCGCAATCGAAGCGTGCTTCCGCTCGGGAGCAAGATTTTGACCGAAATGGTTAGTAACGAGCACTACTCGCGTAGTGAAATTTTTCCCCAATGCGCGCTGACGAGCTGACTTCGTTCGCAATTATTATTCTGCACTGATGTACTGTACTATAAATACTTTAAGAAATTTTTAAAACGCGCGAGGCGAGCTATCTACGGCATCGCCAGAGAAAAGTGACATTTTCGGAAGAACGGCGGGGAAAACAGCTGCCACTTTCGACTACTGTTTACTCCTAATGCTGCGCGAATTAAGTAAACGGAAACTGCTCATTTCCATAACCGTCAAAGGGTTAATATCAACCATTTCATCAATGAATGGAGTTGTGAAATTCGGTATGTTGAAAACTCGGATGAGCTTTACTTTTCGAAGCTGACAACTTGATAAACTGATATAAATACTCTTCATTGCTACAGAACACGTGTAATGAAATTTTGTTATTTTTTACCTTTTTTTTCGCACCAAAAGACACGTTTTCATTCTTACATTGGTAAAAGTTTGATTAGTTTCAAAAGTACCAATACCTAATTGGAAAGGTGGAGAATCGTTGTGAAAAAAAATCGAGTTACGTAGTACTCCATTTTTGATCATATATCAACGTTGAACAAGAAGTTCCGACGAGCCTTTCGCTAAATACCAACATCGACTGTCTGCAACATCTGAGATATATTCTCTTAATAAGCAAAGATTGCAAATTATATCAAATATAATTTTTTAACATTTAAAGCTGATTTCTAAAATCAAATTATGCCAATCTTATCTTATGCAACGTGTAAAAATAAATAAACACAAAAAGTCTTTAATCACTTTTTTTAAAAAATAAAGAAAGAAAAAAAAACGAAAAAATTAGTGAAAAACTCACAAAAACGAATGAATCGATTATTTCGAAAAGGTAACATCTCGTTTTTTTTTTTCCAAATCAATTTTTTAATGGCATTCTGTTATTAACGTATAAACACGTTATTCTTGTGAAAATGGAACATCTCTGCAGTTCTATCATTGCAATAATTAGCCCTTTTAAGCTTCTTCGTTTTTTATAAATTAGTTTTTTTGCTCCCCTGCAAAATTTTAAATTTTAGAGATATTCCCTTTTCGAAATAATCGATTCAAATATATTTTATCAAAAAAAAAAAACATTTGTAGCTTTTCCTTTTATCTCTTCTCTACTAATAATAAAGCTGAAGGTGGGTCTGTCTTTCTTTCTTTCTGTCTGTTACGCGCGTAGCGCCAAAAGCGTTCGGTCGATTTTCATGACACTTGGCACAAAATTAGTTTGTAGCATGTAGTTTTGTACCTCGAAGCGATCTTTCGAAAATTCCATTTCGTTCTTTTTCTATTCGAATTCTTAGCGGAAATTCGATAAAATAGGGAAGAAATATTTCATACACATTTTCAAGTCTTATGTCATTCGAGTTTGAAATTTTCTGCACAAAATGAAGTTTTTTCGAAGTTTCTACGATCATCAGGAGAGCTGTAACAATTGTTTTTAGAATCCCGGAATTCAAGGCTTACCTTCAGTAAAGCAAGCCAAACGATTCTAAAATGGTTAAGCTCGAGAATAAAATTTGTTTGAAAATAGAGATGAAATGAATTATTTTATCAACGGAAATCAACTTTTCATGTTGTTACCATGGTTACGTGTTCATACTTATTTTTGTTTCGTTCTTTTTCAGCGTTGCCAGACGTAGTATTTTTGATACTACGGTAGTATTTTTTTGGCCCAAATAAGGAGCGTAGTATTTTTCTGGCAACCCTGTTTCCAATATACTAATGACTTAATTAAAAGATTTGGCGGATTTTTTTTTTTTTTTTCATTTTCATAGATTTCGCATTTCAGCAATATTGATTTTGGCAACGTTTGGAAACAGTAGTAGGCGCATCTATCGCCCATTTAGCGAGAAAGGGGTACCCAAAGCACAAAGATTAACCAAATATCGTATCAATTGCGACATTGCATCGTTCTTTTTAAAGTGTTTCATTTCGGCAAATGTATTGTTTTGTTTTTAAAGCTAGAAAGGAAACTTTCTTCTTCTTTCAAATTTTGGTAAGATTTCTGTTGGTTTCTGTGAGCAACAAAATTGTTCTTATTTTCTCTTTTGGCTTACTTTTGTGCATCTCCCCTTGGGGTTGCATTCGAATGTCCCAAGGGGATGTTTTACCCCTTTTATAATCAGTGTTAATTTCAATGCAGACACAAGTGATATGAATTGGCGCGACCACTTGTCGACATATCGCCAAGCCTTCGGTCGCCAAGTATTTGTCGCCAATTTGGCGATTTTTTTGGGGGGCAGGGGGTCAATTTGGCGCTATTGGCGAAATTTTGCGAAAAATCCACTGAAGGATGTTAAAATCGGCGATATTTAGGAGATTAATCATTGTAAAACATTTTTTTGCATTGTTTCTTGGCAAACTAGGGATATAAAAGTTTGAATTGTTATCTTGATCACTCCAAGCACTATTTTAGCACTTGAGGCATCTATTAAGAAATTTACACGTAAAAGGAAGTAGTGTGGGGTCCATACCAGATTTTTATATCATATACTTTGAAGGAATTATAGTTGAATTATAACTAAAATAGAGCATTTTTTCTGCTATATCAATTATTTTACAACTGAACTTTTAATTTTATATCACGGGCACAGCCGTGCCGGTACCGCTAGTGTTAAAATAAAGCGCCTCAGATTTTATTGTATCCCGTAGCAAAAAAAAAATAAATAAATAAATAAATATACTTAGAAAATAAATGAATGAATAATAAAAAGAGCTCTTTAACAAATATTTGAAAAAAAAAAATAGTAATAAAATAGTTTGCAGCTCTTTGTGTTAAAAAATAAACTACTCTGAATTTAATTTTCTTTCTCAGATGAAAAAAATAAAAGAAATAAGCTAAAACGTTAGAATAAAAGCAAATAATCTCAATAATTATTATCTCTCAGTAAAAACAGGGCTGTGGAGTCGGGGTCGGTTATTATTTATGGGAGTCTACATTTCTGCCATGGCTATGCAGTTGGGAGGGGGGGGGGGGCAGTTGTTTATTTTCTCCTCGACTCCACAGTCATGTGGGGGGGAGGGCTTTGAATTAATTGCATTTAAATTCATTCAAATTTATCTCTCACTTGCGTCAATGTTAAGTCTAAGAGAAATGGTATGTCGATATTTATTAATAACATTTTTCTTCTTTCTTGAAGCTGAAAATAATGAACATATTCAGAACTGCACTATTTTCTCAATGTTCTGATACCAAAATATATTTTAATATGGATGCACCGATTTGCAAATTGGCCCCGATTACGGGTTGCCGATTAATCGGCTGAGCCGATTGATGATCAGGACGATTTTTTTTAAATATTACCAATTTATATACCAATCATTTTTTTCTTTCATTTCGACAAAGAGTTTAGAAATAGTTACTAATTTATTTCCAAAAAGATTTTTTGTTTTTTTCCCCATTTTCCTAATTTCCTAAAAAATAACTTCAAAATTTTATCAAATTTCTTTACGCCATTTTTCATATTATTGTGAATTAAATTACATTAACACACAAGATATGATTTTTTTTTTAAAAAATGGGGGGGCTGTGGAGTGCACTCCAATTTAGGAGTGTTTTTAGTTTACATATATTTTTCAATTATAAGTAGTCATTTAATTCAAGACTTTTATTCTTTTAAAATTAGAGCTTTTCTAAAAGCACTATGGGTAACAGAAAATTATCGAAGCCCGAAAAATGTTGCAACATTATGTATATGTGTATTTTTATTCAAAAAAGGAAAATTAATTTATTAAAGCATGTATATGAACTGAAAATCTTATCTTTTTATAATACGCTTTTATTAGTTTCACATGCGGGTTTGTTTGTCAGTATGCATGTCATGTAACTCTGACTAAAAGATGAAATTCACGTTCTTTAAAAATGTAAGAGTAATACATTTTATACTATTATTAATACCGAAGGCTAAACTGCATTACATGCTGATGTATTATAAGTGTTTCAGTTGTTAGTATGTAACTCTGAATAAAAGATAAAATTCGTTCTTTGCAAATATAAAAGTAATATATTTAATACTATTATTAACACTAAAAGCTAAACTATGTTTCATTTTGATGTATTATAAGTGGATGTTATAGTTTGATTTACTCTAAAAGCTTTTTTTTTTAGTTTTTTTAAACTGTAATTTAATTATTATATTTCTTTCCTAGAATGATGTTTTATTTTTACTCATAACGCTTTCCTATGTTTGCAGACTTATGTTGCAGTATACTTATGTTTGCAGAAAATTATTTATTTCTTGTTTTTTTATTTATTCATCGTAGTTTCTTGTAAAGTTAATTTTATTTAAAAAAAATTCCACCTGTTAATCGAAAAAAATTCATCCGATTATAAATAAAATGAAATACTCATGTTTTTGCATTGCAATTTAAAAGTTCAGGAATTTCTAATGGTATCACTTGAATATCAGCTGTGAGGGTAATCTTTTAAAATTCCATTTAGTTTTATGCACAGTATGAATTATGTTTTTTACTCTATACAGTTTCACACTACATGTTATTGTAAGGATTGCAAAAAATTACTTATTTACTGTTAATAAAATTATTTATCAGTTTCTTGTGTGAAAGTATACTTTAAGAAGAAAAACTTAAAAAATATTTTCCCGCCGATTAATCGGCAAAATTTTGCAGATTATCAATAATCGGCAAAGTGGCCGATTAATCGGTAGTGCCAATTAATCAGATCATCCCTAGTTTTTAGTGTAGTTGTTTTCTTAGACAAAAAGGTGTGAAATTCTCCGCTAAGCATCAATGTTAAAAAATCTTTAATTGTATAAAAAATGCCATTAAAATAACTTTTTAAAAAAGCACATTTTTTTAAAATTTTAATACATTTTTTCATCAAGAGCTTTTTCCAACGAAGTTTGAAGCAAATCTTTCTAAAAGTTCGGGATCTATATTTGCCTTCAATTTCCCCGTGGACATAAACGTGTCTGTGTGCAGGGGTGCCCATCCCCCTCCAAGCTCAATGGCGCAAATTCCCACCCAAAAATTTTCACAACCCTATTGTGATTTTTATCCCTCTTCTTTATTTTATTTATTTTTTAAATATTATCTATTTATTTTTTTAATATGTTTATTTATTTTTTTTAATTAAAACTATTATTTTTTGTATATTATTAATATTTTTAAAGTACTAAATATGCGCAAAATAGAATCGCTTATTTTTTTTTCCCTTTCAGAGATTCCAAGCACACACACACCCATACACACACAAAATAAATAAATAAATAATAATAAAGAAATAACTTAAGTTAAAAAAATAAACTAATGAATAATTTACATTAAAAAAATCAGTAAATAATTTAATTTAAAAAATAAATTAAAAAATAATTTAAATAAATTAATAAATTAGTTTACCCCCCCCCCATTTTGATGGAGCAACTTCCGCCATAATCCCCCTCCCCCTGTGGTCACCCCTGTATGTGTGTGTGTGTGTGTGTTTTAATTTTTAAACTTTTCAAAACTGAACGAAAAATTGCTCAATTCAAAAAGTGAAATTTTGGCACATTTTTAAAATCTGAAATCTTGGGGTAAATGTGTAAGGAAAGAAGTTCTGGTTATAAAAATGGCTTACTAAAGGAGATAAAATAAAAATGCCTTTTGTTAATTTTTTTGTGTGACATATTTGATTCATAGGGCCGCAACGTAAATACGTAAACAATTCTTAGTAAAAGCAGAACTATTTACTATATAATAGAATGAAAGGTATTAGCCATGTGTGAATTAATTACGCAGAAAAAAGCATGCAACGAATTCGATCAAAATTTTGATTTTAAATTATCCCAATAAACGTGCAAAAAAAAGAAAAAAAAGTAAAAGATGTATGTCAGCTTTCGTTTGTATCTTCAGTTGGATGAACAACGACGATAACAAGTTACTTTTGAAACGTTATTACTTACGGAGCAATGAGTAATTCTTGTTTAGCTTAGCTTCTTAATTTGAGCTTTTTTGCTAAAATAACTTAATTAGGCATAACTAATCTCAGATTTACAGGATATTTTAGGCTTCATCTTACATCGAAAGCATACGTTGGCTGTTCTGACTATGTTGATTAATGGACTTCCAGGATAAAGAGTGACCACTTACACAGTTTTGCGAAATGTTTTTTGGTCAGAATTTTCGTCACAACTGGTTCTTAACATTATTACTTCGGGATTTGATGCGCATTAGTCAACATGAAAGTCCAAACTTAGCCCGATCTCTCTGACCATGAAGTTCTTGTTCTCCTCCTGCGTTATGAATAAGATTCTCAGATTCTAGTTTACCCCCCCCCCCCTTAAAGCTATGTTAAAGTTTATGAAGTTGGCAAACAAAATTAATGATATGCAGTATAAAATGATAAACAGTATTTTTTTCTTTCTTTCAAAGAAAGATGTTTTTTTTTTTGCTCAGAACAGGGGTATCCACCGGGGGGGGGGGGGGAATTATGGCGCAAGTTGCGCCATCAAAAAAAATTGGGGGGGGGAGGATTTTTGTAAACTAATTTATTTATTTATTAAAATTATTTATTAATTTATTTTTTAATTTAAATTATAAACTGATCTTTTTAATGAAAATTATTCATTAATTTATTTTTCTTAGTTTAAATTATTCCTTTTATTATTTCTCTTGAATCTTTAAATTATTTATTATTTATTTATTTGCGTATGTGTGTGTGTATTTGGAATGTCCGGAAGGGAAAAAAGCGATTCTATTCTGCGCATAATTCGAACTTTTAAAAAATTAATAATGCATAAAAATTAATAGTTATAATTTTAAAATATAAATAAATAATATTTTAAAAAATTAATAAAATTAAAAAGAGGGGTAAAAATAAAAATGAAAAGCACAAGAGGATTGTCAGAACTTGGGGGGTAGGGGGGGAATTTGTGCCATTGAGCTTGAGGGAGGGGGTATGGGCACCACTGGCTCAAAAGCCTTCTCTGCTTCAAAGATTGTAAAAATAAATAAAAAAGTAAACAATATTTCCAATCCATTTCCAACAAATACAAATCGTGATTTTCACAATCAATGTCAGGGCCGCCGAGCGACCATGTCAGCCTAGTCGGTAGCTAGGGGTCCGGCACTTGAGAGATCCCGGTTAGGAACTGGAGTAGAGTAAATTTTATAAGTTGTATAGAAGGGGGAGGGGCGCTAACCAAACTAACCAGGTACCCGCTTTGGCTCTGGACGAATTTGATTAAGATTACGATCTGAACACATAACGATATTCACCGCTCTATGATTTTACTTCTGCACTGTTAAACTACAGGTTGCACAAGGCACCTTCAAAGCCGTATCCAAAGGGGGGCGACGCCCCCCCCCCCCGAAACCCGATATGTTTTATAATGTAAAACAGAAAAAAAAGTTTTCTTTTTTTTATTTCAAATGACAAAAAAAGGTTTTTTTTCTTAATTTTTTAACTATTAAACGAGTGAAAATTTGAAGAAGTACAAAAAAAAAAGGCAATTCAAATTTGCATTGGCTGCAAAACATACTTGAAAGTAAGACTCTCATTAGCACTTCCAGCTCTCTTTCCCAAACCAATTCTGGCTCAAGGCAAGTTACTTGTCAGTTTGACCCGCCCCCCCTCCCCCATAAAAC
>JAXGGA010014807.1:0-31007 GCA_038373865.1 Uloborus plumipes | reverse complement strand
ATCGGAAAAACGATGTCAGTCGTGCGTTACAGGATCAGTTTACGAGGAGTTCGTTGATCGGCCGAGCAAAATTCGATGAGTTGATGCTACTTGGGACTCCATGAGTCACAATTTTTTTTAAAAGTTCGAATTTCCATTTAATTTCCAATCATTAGGCATGATTGCATAAAACAATGCATTACATGCAATGCTTTATGTGATAGTTTATAAAAGATGGCTGAAAAGGAAAATTTATATCATTTTTTCAACTGAAAATTTCTATTTTCAGCCATCTTTTACGAACTATAAAAACACTGCATGTAATGCATTGTTTTGTGCAATCATGCCTAATGATTGGAAATTAAGTGGAAATTCAAAGTTTGAAAAAAAAAATTGTGACGCATGGAGCAGTTTGAAGTTTTGTTAAAAAATATTTACACTTGAAATTTGAATAAAAAGTTGTCATTGTTTTTGCATTAATTTGTGTATTTTATGCTTTTAGATGTAATAAATATACAATAATACAAGCACACAAAGTTTTAGACATATAAATCAATAATTGAAAAAAAATCAATTTTTTTTGTCCACTGTAGCCTTAAACTGCAACCTCTGCTGTCAGTACTTTACTGTCGTTTATGCAGCATAATAAAGCTAAATTTTACGGCAATAAACTAAAATTACGAACATTACAGTAAGAAACTGTAAAATTGCTAGTTTTACAGTTTATTACTGTGCATTTTACAGTTTTAAATTGGAGTCTCGGCTAGCAGTATTATACTGTAAAACTAACGGTTCATTTTTAGCAATGCACGCTCAAAAAGGAATTGAAAATAAACGTTACTGAGAATAAAAATAAAACTTAGAAAACTAATTTTACTAAAAATACTTCTCAAACAGTTCTCCGAATTTGTCGAAATCAACGTAACGAACCTAATTTAACAGTTAATGTTTCGGAGTAAAATTAATTCCCTCTCCTAAATGTGCTTGCAATTAAGCAGCATGAGAACTTGGACGGTATTGGTAGTTTCTGTCTAATAAAGGGAATTCAACTTCACTGAATTGACATGATTTGGCAGTTGAGGCGAATCTATCGCACTCTCAATTTAAGTTCAACATAACTTTGGATTATACACATTCATTTTGAATAATGAACGTTTTAAAACCATTGACTTTCGTTATGTATTTTAATTTTCTCCTAAATTTTTTCTAATAAGTAATTTTATAGAAGAGTAATTAGATAGGGGAGTAATTTTATTGAAGAATTAACCCTATTTCATCAATAAGACGCAATGGCGCACCCACGGGGGGAAGCTAAGGGGCTTGAACCCCTCCCAGAAGTATCAAGATGAGCTCCCGTGATTGAACCAAACCCCTTGAAACGCGTTTTTTGAACTTGAATTTTGGAAATTTGCCGAGATCATAACCCCCAACCCGCTTTTTAATTTCACCAAGATCCACTGCAGACTTTTCTTCTGGACTTCAAATTCGAAAACTTTCGGAAGGACACTTAGCCCCTCCCAGGAGACAATCTTGGATGCGCCACTGATAAGACATTTGTTAATTTTTGATTATTGGTGTAGCAAACTTTTAAAGTTAATATGGATCTTATCATTCAACCGAAAAGCCTTCAAATATTGCATAAATTTAACATTTTTTTCTTTAATTTTAAGAATAGGCTTTTGTTTGACATGTTTTAAAATGGACATGTAATAAAATATTACTGGTCACTCTGACTGGAAAACTGTACGTAAGTCCACTTTGTATACTCGCGATTTTCTAGCTGTGCTGCAGTTATTTTTTTACAGTTCCTTTATCGAAGTCCAGTTTACTAGAGATTTTCTAGTACTGCTGCAGTTTTTTTTTCTCTGAAGCAAAGTTGTTACCGGTCACTCTTACTAGAAATTTTTATGTCAGTCCAGTTTACTAGCGATTTTCCTGTTGTACTGCAGTTATTTATTTAGTGTGAAAAACCTTTATAGAAGTGAAGTTTACTGGAGATTTTCTAGTACTGCTGCAGTTTTTTTACTGTGAAGCAAAGTTATCACTGCTCAAACTCACTCTTACTGGAAAACTTTATGTTAGTCCAGTTTACCAGCAAGTTTCTAGTAGTACTGTAGTTGTTTTTCCAGTGTAAAAACCTTTAGAGAAAATCCAGTTTACTAGATATTTTCTAATAGTACTGCAGGTTTTTTTTTAATACAGAGAAGCAAAATTTACTCTTACTTTGTACTCTTACTGGAAAACTTTATGTTAGTCCAGTTTACTAGCGATGTTCTAAAAGTGCTGTAGTTACTTCTTTAGTAACCACAGCCTTTATAGAGGTCCAGTTTGCTAGATATTTTCTAGTAGCACTGCTTTTTTTTGTTACTGTTTCACAGTGTAGCAAAGTTATTTCTGGTCAATCTTGCCGAAAGCCCTAAGGATCAGGAAACTATTTTTAGGCTACATTTCGTTTTATTTCATACTTCGCTTTACCATTTCCATCTCAAAGTTAGCAAGCCGAACACATCCGCCCTCACACTTCTTCAGCATTACTTCCTCTTACTTTGTGACTTATTCCTTTCAGAAAATCCCTTTGATTTTTGCCCGAGACGTACACCTTTTATATTTCACTCGACAAGAAAATCCAGTCATTGTCGAGAAATCTTTTTCACTTAATGGAGCTCAAGCGGAAGATATAGAAAGACGAGCCCTTTTCTTCCTGGATGAACGTGTCAAAAGAGTGATTAATGGAAAGCCTACATGGTTTCACTGCTGAAGAGTGGAGTTTCTTATATCATCGATTGTGCATAAGAAACTAAAAAAGAGATAGTTTCTTTATAAAGAAAAAAAAATATATTAATAAAGGTGACATAATTTAGAGCTTAAGATGTTCATAATCATAACATAAAAGTGAAATATTTTTTTTGTGAAGATACGTTTTTATTAATTTAAGAAATAGTTTTTTAATGTTTTGTTATGCGGTTCTCTTTTTAAAATATTTTATAATCTATCAGATTAAAAAAGCATGATTTAAGCATTTAGATACTATTTTTTAGTCGTTATTAAAATTATTTATAGATAATGAATTCACCAGTCAGAATTTTTTATCCCTTTACAGCTATCGGAACTACATAACTAAAAAAAATAATAATAAAAAAAGGCAAATAAATAAAATAAAAAATAAATAAATAAATAATTAAAAATAAATTAATTTTTGACGTAAAGACACACTATAGTAGTGAAACTTTTGTATTGCAGCTAAATACATTTAAACTATTCATCAATAACTTTTGAATTGCATGGATTGTGTTTTATCTATCATTTATTTGCATAAAATTATATACATACTTATCAACATATTTAACGCCCCGCATAGTATAAACAGTGTCACTTCAAAAGCTTTTAAAAACGCTTTCAAACTAATGACCTGATTTGAATCAAAGAAATCTTCGAAAACCTGCATTCTTTGATAAGTTTAAAATTTCTGAAGACCACAAACATATCCTTACTTTAGGGCAATTCCATGAAAGTGTGGAAAATCGTTGAAAAAATTAAATTAAACTAGTGTGATTAATTTGCATATTTTTCGATTTAAAAGGGTTGAAAGTGTCTTATGCAAAATAAGTTTCCGTCTAGAACCTAGTTTTTTAGTTTTGGCAGCACTTTGAAGTTGGCATTAGAATGTTTTATTCTTGGTGAAGCAAATGGTCAAACTTTCAACGTCGGTAAGTTTCACTTTTTTTCTTTAGATAACTGTTGCAATGAAATATTAATGATTATTACACTTTAAATTAATATTCTGAATTGCTGAAGTAAGTGTTGTTACCTAAATTAAGTGATTTATGTATATTTAAAAAAAGCACTATGCTATGTAGCGTAAGTTACCAAAAACATGTTAATGTTTTTTATGTGAATAAAGAAAGAGCAATACAATATTAGTAATGTTATATTTTCTATCTTATAAGTGTGTATCAAATAAATAATGATAGTTTTCTTTCAAATACTGTTAATTTTATTCTTTGTGCCACAGTCAAAATGCGTAACGTAAGTTACTGGCATATGCACGTAACGTAAGTTACCCAAATAAAATTTAAATGCTTGCGTTTAGAAATAAAGTACATTGTGGAATAAACTTATGTGGTTAGTAGGAGTAATTTATTCGAACCTTCTTTTATCGTTATGTATTTACTTTATTATATTAAATTAATCATATTTCTTAAAATGTCTTTGTTTGCTAATAAGCTTACAATACACTTCTATAATAAATTATATGTTTCTTTTTGGCTTTTGAGACATTAATTCTCTCTAAACAATATCACTGCATTCAAAATATTTAGGAGTAATGTACTATAAATTATTCAAAAATGACTTCTGTTATGTTTTAAAGTTATCAAATATGTTTTGGAAAACACAAACACAAAAATATTTTATCTCTTACAGGTGAAATATATTTTAGTCTGCATTAAATGCCACTGAACTCTGCAGAACATATGCGCTGTTAAAGGGGTATGAGAAAAGTCATGTGGATATTACAGATTTGTGAATAAAAGTCCCTCTTGATGGTATTGAAATATGTTAGAAAAGCAAAATTTATCAAAATTACTTTCTGAAGATCCGCACATTGACAATGACTATTTAAGAACTAGAAATTAACAAACTGTGGGGTTTCGTTTAGTTAAGTATTTTAAGGAACAAGAAGAAAAAACAGAGATAAAAGCCGGTGAATGATGGTGTGTGGTGAAGTACGAAAATACATTGTATCCTTGAATTGTGACGATTATTGAAGAAAACGAGTTTAAAATATAAGTAATGGCTGCTGTTGGAACCAATTAGAAATGGCCAGAAACGCAGATGAAATTTATTACAAGAAAGAAAACATAATACGAAAAATTGAATTACCTGAACTTGTTAAAAACAGCGGCTATGATGGATTTAAGTCTTATGTTATGTAATATGTTTGATTGGTCATTGAGTTTGGTATTAAATTTCTGTGAATTTAACTTATAATTGTTATTTTACAATATCTTGATCTAAACTGGACTGGAATTTTCATTCTTTATTTATTGTAATAAAAATATGCTAATAAGTGAACTTTGTAACGTAAGTTACTGTAACGTAAGTTACTCAGTTAAAAATTCCCATAAATTTCAATTTTTTAACTACATTTTTAAATTTGTGAAAATAATTTCTTAAAACTATCCAAAAAAAAGATAAATTATGATTCAAACTAAAAACAATTGTGAAAGAGCAGAGATTTGCCTTAGAACGAACTGTCACGTTATTGCATTCCCTTTTTGTGTAACATAAGTTACTGCCTTATTTTTGGCTCCTAAATTTTGAAAAATTTAAATGCAGCAAATATTTTTGTATTTTTATTATGCTTTTGACTGTCATTTTCATGGATAACTTTCGTACAAGGTTTGTATAACAATATTTGCTCTCACTGAGGTGCTAAATGCAAAAGGGTTGGTCAAAATGTAACGTAAGTCACCGTGGAATTGCCCTTTAGCTAAGTCGTGAAATTAATTTGTTAAATTTATATAAAAACTAACTTTTTAAGTAAAATTATTTATTGTTTTTGGCAACGATTAAAAACATCCTCGTCACTTTCGTCACAGGAAAAGGTTGTGACAAAAATCTAGCTCCCCCCCCCCCCCATGAAACGTTTCACTGCACTTCACTTCAAGCAATATTTGCCACGCATCACATTTTATCATTTGATCGAGTTTCAAATAATTACTTAACGAAATAAAGCTTTGTTCAAAAGTAGTTCGTAAAAGAAATAAAGAAATATAATAGGATTATTTTCTATCATCATTTTTCAAAAAAACATAAAAGATTAAAGTATACATTTCATTCGATGCAAAAATTTGAAAAGGTATCCGAGAAACTTGTAACAAGCTTCATAATATTTTTATATGTATATCTTCGTGTTTGAAAGTAATTTTCATCGCCCAACTCTTAACTTTTGACCTTATACTGACATTTAATAACTTTAGCTATAATTTGGATGAAAATGTTCTGTGTTCCCTTTCTTCTCGTGCAGTCTAAAAATATCATTTCACGTATTATAAAAATTTTTTCGCTTTTATTATTAACTGCTTTATGTAGGAAAGTCATTTCATGAACTTTTATGTGATTCCTTTGTTCATTTCTGTGGTGTTGTGGTGGGTGTGTGTGTGTAAAAATATCGCAAAATTTGTACTCACATGATTCCTCGGTGATGACATCAATATAGTAATCCATTGCGACGTATTCCAATAGAAATGAAGCACGAGAACAAAACATAATCAAAAAAAGTAATGTCCATTTTATTACCAACGTTCGCACATTATGGGAGACATTTTGCATCAAGTGTTAAGAACACTTGATGCGTCCACACACATCAAAAACTCAAGCTCCACTCTAAAAATTCCAGAAATTTACCACGCTAGAAAAACCATGACAGTTGAAAAAGAATGTTCTCGAACATTCCAAAAGAAAAACCGTTGTGCCTTGCACATATAAAATCATAACAGTAGCAGTTAGACTTCGGTACTAAGTGGAACAAATTAGCGTGAACAGAAAAGCTATTTTTAGCCCAGCCAAGCATTTCTTTTTTTTAAACGGCAAGGAAAGTGAATAATTTGGAATCTTTTGTGATTTGCATTGCAAGATAAATAAAATCAAAGAAAGTGTGGGATGATTAATACTACATTCCCCCTTTAAACAGAACTAAGAAAAAAAAACCTTCAGCCACTCTTGCTGACAGTAACTAAAGAAAAGCTTGACTATTTACAAAAACAAATGAAATGTGCAAAGGCTGGCAAAATCAAAAAACATTTTACATGATCTCCAAGTGTGCAATGTCCATAAAATCCACAACAAATCATGTACCAATTCCAAAAAAAAATTCCACGAGAACTTCCTTCTTTTTTTTTAAAAATAAATGTGCAAGATGGATTATTCACATGCTGGCATACAATATCAATCCTTACAAAAAATGTACATTTGGCACCTAAATTTTTATTTCTCAAAATCCATCATTCAATTTTCCAAGTATGGCTTAACTGAAGCAAGTATAAACAAATTTCTGCCACAAATTAATCATTTTCAAGTCAAATCAATTTTTCACTCAAATGACAAAAATTTTCACAGAAATATTTTCAACACATATAATGCCTGCCAACACAATAATGCCTGCCAAAAGATATTTACAAATTTAAACAAAATGATCATGATCAAACCAAAAATTTACAGTACTAGTAATTCTCTAGTTTGGGAACTCGTTTTCATATATAAACACTTGCATGCATAACTTCATAAAATGACTCTTTTTAAAAAAAATCTGGCCAGTAAAAATCTAAACAAACATGTTTCTCAAGCATATTAATTTTCATAGACATATGAACTATTTAAAATGCAATAAGAACAAACAGTAAAAAAAAGTTTGCCATGTAGTGACTTATCACTTAATCAAAACTATACCAATCATTCCATGAACTCAAACAGTACTCCAAGCAAGTCAAATTTTGACAAGGTACCAAAAAAGTATCATTTTTATAAGAAAAAAAATATTTGCCAAATTAGAAAATAATTTTGAAGTCGAAATAAGGGAATTTAGTGCACTATAAACTTTTGATATCCAAAATAAATGTACCTTTATATAAAATAATCAAAAATGGGGAAAAGCAACAAAACTATACTGTGATCACAGAATTTCAACATGGGCGAAGCCTTACAAGGAGCACCAGAAAGTAGTTATTCACACAATCAAACTCAGCACTCATTCATTTTTTTTAAATAGCAAACAAAGCTGGCAAAATACTCAAATAAAATTTACAAGTATATACATTACATTACTTTCATACCAAATTTCTCTACATTTCAATATTCAGTATCTCCACAACTGAAGTAACTTTTTACAAGTACCATACCTGAAATATCATCCCAACAATTTTCAAAGATTTGAATATCTGAAAAGAACAGCAAAAAACACTAAGCCTTTTCTATTTTGACCAGCTGAAAGTCAGATGATTCCTTTGTTAGAAAAAAAGTGTTCAGTCTATTAAGATGGGTATCTAAAGTTCAAGTTATCAATTTTTAATCTGAAAAAAAGTCACTGCATTGAAGACTGCTTCACATCATCCGAGTGGATAGCCAGGAAATATAAACATAAGTTAAATCATCCTTCAGTAGAAAAGCAGGACATCAGGATAGGACAAGGAGACGGGTTTAGCAGAGGGCCCTAACCCGAAAACACATCAGAAAGACATCCGTCCATGTCATCCAGGAAATCACATCAGACAAGCTCCATCGGACACCTAAAAGCAGTAGAGGTGCGCCAACCTCGATAAGCAAAACAGGAACACACGAGTACTGTAGAGTCTTCCAACAAGTCACTGACAGGATGCGGTGACCTCAAACTCCATCAGACAACAGGCTTTCTGAAGATTCAAACTAAAAAAACTAATAAAACTGCATGAAGTCATGAAAAAAAAAACTTTTTTTTTGTGAAGAACTGATGGGAGATAGATAGGCATAGTTCATTTTTTTCTCTGCCTGAGCTGGTAGGGCGATCTAGGTCTACTGTTTGACAAGCACTTCTGTTGATCACTCTGAATTAATTCAGAGACTTCCGGAGAATTTAATTGTATTTCCGATGACTCATTATTATTATTTGGAATTCGAAGATTTTCAGTTGATATTGATGGAATCCCATTTTTAACAGATATACTTGGTACTGAATTTTCCATGCTAATTGGATCATTTTGAACCAGTTCTTGTCTTCTTCTTTGTATTTTTACGAGTCGATTTACGTGCACCTTGGTGACTGGAGCGAACTTATTATTTAGAGTTTGTATCAATACCAAGACTTGAGATATTTGTTTCTTGCAAAAAAATGGACCACTTACTGATGGTTTGAATTTATTTTTTGAGCGTAGATAAACAATATCCCCTGGCTTAATATTATGTGGTCTGCAATTTAAATTATGTTTTTCATTGTGTGCTAATTTCTTGCCAACAGAGTTTTCATAAACTCTCCGATACACAAACTGCATTTGCTCCAAAATTTTGTGTAATTCAAAAGCTGAATCTAGAGAAGGGTTGATGTCGAAATTAACAACATCAGTTATTAGAGAAAGATCTCTTCCAAAGTGAATAAGGTTTGGAGAAAATTCTATGGTTGAGTGAGTTGAGGCGTTATAACATGCTTTATGAACGTCCACCGCATAATCAAAATCTAGTCCTGCAGCTAGTAATGCATTTATGGAGTTTTTTAAACTTAAATTCACCCTTTCGCTTAAACTATTTGCTTGTGGGTTTGCACTGCTGGTATGTCTTAATTGAATATTAAATAACTGATTAAATTTTGCAAATAATTCACAATTGAACTGACGACCAAGATCTGTCAACACAAGTTCAGGTCTACCAAACATCGTGACGTACTTGAAGACTGCCCTAGCTACAGAAGCCGCAGTGATGTTATTCAACACATATAATTCCAAGTGTCGGGAGAATGCATCTATAATTGTTAATATATACTTTCCATTTGAGAATACGCCCACGATATCCATTGTAATTAGCTGTCCGCATTTATATGGAGAGTAAGTTTCCATCAATTGCGCTTTTTTCAAGCGATGTGGTTTCACAACAATGCATTTAGTACAGCTAGCACAATAATTCAGACAATCAACATACATCCTTTCCCAAAACAGGTTTTTAGAAAGAAAATCGTAAGTTTTTCGTATACCAAAATGAGAGTGGTGGGCAATGCTAAGAGCTTTTGGCTTTAATGCGTCAGGTACAACAACTTTCAAACTTTCTTGATCATTTTCTGATAAATTATCTTTGCAATACATCAAGAGTTGAGTGTGAGGATGAATACAAAATTTCTTGTGTTTATCTGAAGCCACACGATTCAGAATGTTATTATAGATACCCGATAATTTTTTATCTTTTAATTGTTCTTTTAGGAAAGTTGCGTTGGTTATTTCAAGCAATGCATCTTTTTCTTCACTAAGTACATTCAATACATTAATACATTGGTTCAAAACCGTACTAGAATTCAGATTAGATAATGAAAAATCAGCTTCCTTTTCTGTGATTTGTGGAAAAGTCTGATCAGCTTCAGTAGTTATGTCGACTACCGGATTAATTTGAGTGTCACATAAAATTTCCTTATTAGATGTAATATCAATTGTATTTTTTGAAAAATCAGTCCTACTCAAATAATCACTAAGTAAATTGTCACAGCCTTTAATGTGTAAAAATATAAATGAAAATTCACTAATTGCCATAAGCCAACGAGTTGTTAAGGATGCAGGGGAAGAAGTCTTTTCGTAAAATTTTAAGCTTTTAGCGTCGGACAAAATATAAAATTGACGATTGAAAATATAACTTTTGAACGCTTGTAATGTTTTTGCAATGGCCATCAACTCCAATTTGATTGCAGGATATTTAGTTTCAGCCGGTAATAGCATTTTGCTAAAGTACGATATAGGTACGAATAAATCATTTCTCTTTTGTATAAGCACACCCGAAATAGCAAAGTTGCTAGCGTCAGTATTTACATAGAAGTCATCATTCCAGTTTGGTTGAGATAAGAATGGTTTCTTAAAAAAAATTTGTTGCAATTTTTGAAAATTTTCGTTTATGGCATCATTCCAAATAAATTGTCTCTTTGGATGCGTCAACTGATTAAGAGGTTGTATCAAGTCAGAGAAACAAGGAATTAAAGTTCTATAATAGGAACAAATCCCAATGAATTTTGTGAATTGACGTTTCGTCTTCGGTGTCGGAAATGACACAATTTTCTGGATGTTTGATGTTACGGGCAATATTTTATTTTTGGAAATGTTAAATCCTAGATAGTCTATGTTTTCAACAAACCATGTGCATTTCTTCGGATTGATGGTGACATTAAATTCACGGAGAACTTTGAAATATGCTTTTAACTTGTCTAGCATCTCATCTCTGGAATTACTTGCTATGACAAAATCATCTTGGAATGCCATTATGGCTGTTTTACCAGTAGCTTGACATATAATGTCCGCAAGATGCTGAAAAATTGAACTGCATGTACGTGCCCCATATGGCAAACGACAAAAAGAGTAAGCACCCCAAGGTGTAACAAACGAGAACTTATCTCTGACATGTTCTGGTAAACTAATTTGGTGGTATGCCGCATGAAGATCAATCGTGGTAAAGTATTTGTATTGCGACAAAGAATTGATGATATCTTGCACTTTTGGCAACGGATAGGAAGAATGAGCTATCAGTGAATTAATCAGTCTAAGATCTAAGGCCAGACGATATTTTTGCACACCTGAATCATCAGTTTGTTTCTTCTTCACGAGCAACGCCGGAATTCCCCATTCTGATAATGAATGTGTGATTATGTTTGCTTCTTTGAGTTCATTAATTTGTTTTTGAGCTTCAGCTTGTAAATAATAAGGGACAGGATAAGGTAAAGTTCTAATCGGGTATTCATGTAAAAATTTAAAATCAGCATTTACTCTATCAGTATGTCCAATTGACTTAAGCGAGTTAGAAAAACATTCAGTGTTTTCCTTCAATAAATTCTGAAACAATTTCAGTTCATTTCCTGACAAATGACTTAAGTCAAAATTTTTCAAATCAAACTCTTTGCGACGCAATTCAAGAACTTCAGGAGTTGCCTGAATAAAATTCACATCAAAATTCTCATTAGGAACATCAATTTCCCTAATGTCCTCAATGTATGCCAATGAACCAATTTTTTGGTGTTTGTTTACATGTATTCTGTGTTTTGTTTTATTTTCAACAAAAACATAAAAGTTAGTTCTTTTCTTTTTGTTTTCAATTTTCTGAGTGGATAAATCAATTTTGATGATTTGCTCATCAGCATGTAAATTTTCAACAGAGGTATTTAAACCGAACACAAATTGCTGTTCCTTAATTTCTTCCTCAACATATACCTGAACATATGCATTGGAGTCTGGCTCTAACAAAATTTTGTTACATGCCCTTACAACTTCAATACCCACATTATTTACTGGTTGAGATGAGACGTGATGAGTATCATTGTTTACAAATAATTCAGAATCATCTTTCAAAAGTGGAAAGTGGATGCCATCATATATCAAAACATTTTTAGTTGTTTGAATGGACATATTATATTTGCAAAGAAAGTCATAACCTAGAACGGCTTTATAAGAAGATTCCTCTCTCATATTAATTGTAAAGAAGTTTTATCTGAAAAATTGATTTTCAATTTTGAATGAAAATTCAACACAAGATATGAAATCAACTTGAGAGTTAACAGTGGAAATTGTCAATTGCCGAGATAAAAATTTATATTTTATTTTATCTTTAAATGTCTGAAAAGTAGCGTGATTAAAAATTGAAATTGTGCTACCAGTGTCGCACAGACATACTAAATCCTGAGTACCAATTCGAATTTTGATGAGCGGTAACTTATTTGACAAATAATTTTGATCACTATTATCACTCGAACTCAACACAGCAGACGGAATAAATTCCTGAGCCTCCGGTGATAATGTAACAACAGTTTGTTTACATTTTAATGGAGAAGTTTGTACTGAGGAATGTTTCGACAAAACAATTTTTCCAGTAGATTTTTGTTTAGGTACCTCAACATTTTTGTTATAACGAACAGTTTCTCTTTGTGAGAGCATTGTATCAGTGTACAAAGTCGGATTACCAGCGAAACCATGAAATTGCTGGGGTTGAATGTTGTTTTCAGAAAATAAAGATCTTGGTTGACACCCATAATTTTTCACACATGGATAATACATGACATTTGTGTTATTACTACCCAGTGGCATCCAATGATTACACTCCTGTGTATTATTATCATGTGTTACCCCAAAAAGACTTTTCGGAGACGATTGTGTACCTTGGTCATTATAGTTAATTTTATGTTCTTTTTGACGACCAAAAGAGGTGTCCAATAAATTCGAAACATGTTTTTGAGCATTGTTATCATATTTATTTTGTGCATTATCCTGCCAAATATGATCTGTATGCTGTAGTCTACTAAAATTACGAAAATTGTAACGCCTAGAATCATTTCTAGAATTATCAGAATCATATGCAAAATAATTTCCACGAGAGCGATCACCAAGTGGTACAAAATTTGCATTTCCATTTCTAAGATTATAAAAATTGGAATTTGTAGAAAAATTTCTACTTTGATTCTGTCTACGAAATCGAGTATTTGAAGCAATAGCTTTCTTAAATAAAAAACAATTCAGTCTAGTATGACCCACACGATTACAAAAATAACAAACAATTTTTCTAGACGTTGATCTCAAGTTTCTTGTATTTTTGTACCGTGTTCTTGAAGCACATATGTTTTCTACTTCATTATCTTGTTTGTTTACACTATCTTGAATTACATCATTGTTTTCAACTAATTTGTTCTTCAGTTGTTCTTCTAACAATTCTATTTTGTTTTCCAATGTACTGACATGTTCCTCAGACAATTTGTCAGTATCGTAGGATTGTACAGTGTACATAACTTCCTGCATAGCATTGACATGTTTCACAGCATTATCAAAAGATGTTATTTTTAGTTCAAGAATTTTAGCGCGAAGATCCCGATCAATGCAAGAAAGAAATTTTTGTAGACGAATTTCATTCAGAACATCAGTATTTTGTACATCAAAAACAGAAGCAGTAATGAGTTGAATTCTGTGTGCCAAATTAAGTATCGATTCCGAGGAATCCTTTCTAATCGAATGAAAATCTCTCATAGTGTACTTTTGTTTTACGGGCTTAAAGAATGCCAACAATGCATTTGTGATTGTGTTAACTTCGGTTGCACGACGCAACTCATGTGTTTCAAGAACATATTTTAAGGCGGCACCCATCAATTTGCTTTTGAGATAAAGAATTCCTCTTTTGTTATCCCATTTATTTATGCTTATAATGTCTGTAATTTGTTCAATGAAATACTCCACTTCACTTGGATCTCCCGAAAACGAAGTCACGTTGAGCAAAAATGGAGTTTTGTTTTGCGAATCCATGTTACTTGATGATGCTTGATGTGTAACTGAATTTGTGTTTGTGACTTTGTTCCCCGTTTGGTTATTCTGTATTGCCTGACCACCATCAGCTGATACTTGTTTTCTACGAGCCATGATGATTTTTCAAAATCAAAAGCAATTACAGAAAAATGCACTCAAAAATTTTTTTTTTCAAACTACTGAACCCAAAAATTTCAATTTTGGTTCGAATCCTGGTCGAGGCACCATAAACTGTGGTGTTGTGGTGGGTGTGTGTGTGTAAAAATATCGCAAAATTTGTACTCACATGATTCCTCGGTGATGACATCAATATAGTAATCCATTGCGACGTATTCCAATAGAAATGAAGCACGAGAACAAAACATAATCAAAAAAAGTAATGTCCATTTTATTACCAACGTTCGCACATTATGGGAGACATTTTGCATCAAGTGTTAAGAACACTTGATGCGTCCACACACATCAAAAACTCAAGCTCCACTCTAAAAATTCCAGAAATTTACCACGCTAGAAAAACCATGACAGTTGAAAAAGAATGTTCTCGAACATTCCAAAAGAAAAACCGTTGTGCCTTGCACATATAAAATCATAACAGTAGCAGTTAGACTTCGGTACTAAGTGGAACAAATTAGCGTGAACAGAAAAGCTATTTTTAGCCCAGCCAAGCATTTCTTTTTTTTAAACGGCAAGGAAAGTGAATAATTTGGAATCTTTTGTGATTTGCATTGCAAGATAAATAAAATCAAAGAAAGTGTGGGATGATTAATACTACAATTTCTTTCAAAAGTATTGCGTTGTATGAAACATTTGAAGTATATCCACTGTAAAAAATTAATGTTGTTTTTACAGAAAATGCATTTCCTTCAAAAGTATTGCGTTGTATGAAACAATCAATTTGTATGTTTAAAGTCTTATCTCTATTACTCTAAACATAAGATGAGCAGCTAGTTGAAAACAATATAAGACAGATAAAAAAGCTCTTATTAGAGTTATTTCAGCCTTATCTTCACAAATTCGAACTGTACATTTAACTTGCAATTCCTCACTGCCACCCCCAATACAATTGCATACAACTTGATTTAAAACAATGACCAAAACGCCAGAATTTTCAATGAAATGCCTTTTGCTCCGCATTATTTCCGATCAATGCTTTCAAAAACATAATCAGAATCCACTCGCTTCCAGCCTAGAATTAGCTGAAATGACTTTTCAAAAGACATTCGTGCAAGCTGCTTCCAGCGGAGGGGAAATTGGAAGCTGCCCTCGCACTGAGTAGCATTTTAAATTCAATGAAATTACTGCAATTACGACGGCTATTTGGCCTAAATGATTTGCACCAGATAAATTTCATTTAAATCCCAGAGTAGTGATTGGGCTGCAGGTGGTGAGGCAAGCAGGTTAAACTAAATTCGGTAGTAGTTGCAAGGAGGGTGGTGAGAAATAAGCAATCAATTAATATTTAAAGACAAAAGTCGCATTGTCGTTATGTATAGTTACAAATCGTGTATAAATTACATATTTCTCAAATTAGAGGATGTTGAATTAGTTTTTAAAAATTCAATGTGGAGTAAATAATTTTTTATCAAGTACAGGTCCAAGAATTGCAAAGTCAAAAAAAAAAAAAAAAAAATTAAGACATCTGGCTTTTAATATGTCTCAGTATGCTCTTGCTGGCCGCCAGGTATCTTTCGGCCGTGAATGATTGCATTTTTTACTGCAATTTTATACTTAAAGTATAAGCGAACAAGCCTATTTACAGGACTAAAACGCGGTTCTAATGAGAGAATGAATAAGAAGTTTCTATGCAAGTACGGTTTGGCAATTACTGTAACGTAACTACAATGATAAAGAGAAAACTAAAATTGTAGCGTATCTAATCACAAATTGTTCCCTCTAAAACGATGCATAATAGATATTTGTCGCTCTCCAAACTCTAGCTCATGCGGAAAAAATGCCTTCCGTGAGCAATAAAGGCGAAAGATTTAATAGGAAAGTGAAGAAAAATGCTTATTTCTTAAAGAAAATAAATAAACATTTTAAGATTTTAGGCAAAATTCGGCGCATAAGTGAAATATTTATTTATAGAGCGACGCATAAACGAATGATACTATCATTATTTTGCTATGGAATGTGCTGGGACCATTTAAAATCGTCGTATAAGTGAAAAAGGAGCATAAATGAGGCGGCGTATAAGTGAGAGTTCATTGTATTTTATTTTTTATGTGCGTATTATAATAAGCGATCAGGGGTGGAGCCCACCAGTATGTATTATATAATTTGTTTATAGGTGTACTCATGATATGAGAGCAATGCTGAATAAAAGACAGCCATTAAAAAAATACTTAAATTTACATCATAGCCAGATTTCTGCTTTCAAATATCGCGCAACAGAGAAAAACAGACAAGAAAAAAATACTTGTAAGAGAAGTTAAACAATCTACTTTTGTTCCTGAGAACACTAGATAACATGGTAATACATTCTGGCACCATCTATTGATTTTATGTTAAATTCGTAGCTGCATTGTCTCCCTGTACCTCATGTCTATCTTAATAAAGATGAAAATCGAATTTCCAGTTTGGAGAAACAGGTTCAAGAAATAACTTTGCAGAAAAAGTTCTAGACTTATGAATTTTGACTTTGTACTCTAAAAAAAAAGTTCTCACGAAAAAACTTGATCATCAGTTTTTACTTTAATACTTCTCTGTGATGTATCACGTGATATTTCTATGCGAAAAAAGAAGAGCAAATCTATCACATGGTTTCAGGTTAAAATCAATTCAGTGCTTGGAATGTGTTCTTCTTTGAAAAAGGTTGGAAGAAGTCCAAATAGATATTTCCGGGTAAAAATTTACGACGGGTCTTCTGCGAAAAGTGTTTTCTCGAAGATAGAGCTATATAATTAAAATAAGAGGTTGTACAAGGTTAAACATTCAATTTCCTCTTAATTTCTAGTGTTGGTTGTTTTTCATTTCAAAGAGGGCATATTAAGTTTCCATTATGTTAATATTTTTATACTAATGAAACATTTACAAGTATTTATGTTTATTACGAATTTTAAGGCTACCAGAAAGTGATATTTTACCCTAATGAAGCATTTATCGTAGAATCTCATCAAGTTTTTGCCTCATATTTACGTTTATTACAAGTATTAAGGTTAGTGGAAAGAAATTTTTTTCTTCTTTTTCTTCAAACGACTAAATTTTTTAAAGCTTTTATTTTTATTCAACGATGGAAGAACTCTCGCTCAACAGCCTTTTGCCATATCCAACTGTCCAACATCGAAAGGCGCGCCTGGCAGTATTGAAGTAGCATCTAGGATGCAAGCCAAGTTTTCAGGTTTTTTCTTTTTATCATAGAAAGTGTTTTAGCTATCGGAAGAAAGAGAAATTAAACGATACAGTTTATGGCGATTATATTTCCTCGATTATCAGCAGAAAAGTGGTGATCCCGAAACATGATAAGGCAAAATCACTGCTCAAGGAAAACCCAAAAAATCAATGAGCTGTAGTGGAATGCTTCACCCTCTATATTCACCTGACATTGCTCCATCTGATTCCCTCATGTTCCGATCGATATGTGACAAAAAAAAAAAAAAAAAGCGTAAGAATGTGTCTGATACCCAAAACGCCATTTTTATATTTTGTTAAAAAACCGGTTGTTATATATCTATCCAGGATTGATTACGAAATTAATTGAATGGTTGATTAAAAATAATACTTTAAAACAATTATTTATTTGAAAAAACACGTCATTACTTTCCGGCTCTTAAAAATATTGCTAACAGCTATGTTGAATAAAATAATTCTGATTTTAGAGTGCTTTTATAAGCTCGAAATTTGGCTCGAAAATTCTCGATAGAAAATATTTTGTTCAACTGCTTAGGTATGAAGTTGAGCATTTGAGGAAACCTCTTTATTTTCAATAATATTCGAAGACCAGTAAACTTCTACCGTCATGTGCAAGAAACAATAAATGTCTTAAACCAATTTTAAACGAATCACAGAAACATAAAAACTATATGCTAACATCTTAGTTCAACCTCTCAGTCAGGCTTAAATTTAAGCTTAATTAAATTAATCATTTATTGAATCACTTATGTATTTATGTATTAATTACTTCATGTACAATTCGTTATTTATTAATGCACTTATTTATTTTCTCCGTGCGCTTACTTTCTTATTTAGTCAATATTTTACTTCCCCGTTTGCTTTACGTCATATAATAATTTATTTTCTTATTAGTTGAGAATTTCATTATCCATTTATCTATTTACTAGCCGGGTACCCGGCTCTGCCCGGGTTTTTGCCGGGTAGGGTGATTAAGTGAAACTCATATAAATTTTTTCAACATTAAAATGCACATCTATATACATAATTGGCTACTTTGTAAACAATGTTTTTTTCTGTCTGGATAATCTAAAAAAACTGTATTACACACCCTAAATACAAATGCAAGCGCACATGAATCCAGGCTGTATTAAACTTAAAATATGCAGATACCAGAATAAGAAAAAATACGCTTTTCTGCCAATATGTTAAAGCCCAATTGGTGAAAGCATTTTATTTGATTGGAACGCAGTATTGTGATTCGGCCGAGGCCTGGTGAGTACCTAGGGCAGAGCCCTTTACCTCACCGGTCGAACGTGATTTATTTGATTAAGAAATGTTTTGACTATATAAACAGTTTCTATTTTCTAACTGTTGCCAAAATCAATTCTCTTTTTATTTAGCCCCCGATATTGATTATTGACATAGATTAATGTAAAATCATAAGAAAGCAATACATTTTATACTTACTCCAGAGAAGCCTTGGTCCAAAATTTTCATTATGATTACTATTAATAATTTTGTTGCAAGGCAACAAATTTTTGCAACAACGGATTGAAAATTTAATCATTTAATGGGGAAACTACATGAAATTAACTGTTTTTATAATAACTTTTTAAAACTAAGTTTTTTAGAAATAAATTATAGCCTATCCTGATTCCTGTTCATGTAGTTATCTACGGTGAAAAAATGGTTAAAATCGGTCCAGTAGTTTTGAAGATTACCCCGGACATACATACATACATACATACATATAAAAGTAGTCATTTATGTATATAGATTAACTGTTTTATTCACTCACTTATTTGCTCAAAAATATTTTTTCTAATGAAGTAGAAAATTTTTCACGAGTAAAATATTTTATTTTTCACTTTGCCGCATTAAAAAAAAAAAAAAAAAAGAAATTCGTTCACTTATTACTGTTATTATCATTATTGTTATTTTGAATGCAAAAAATTTACTGCTAAAAATACAAAATAATGTTTGAATGTACTCATTATCATAAAATACCTTGTTTCTTTTCCATGTCTTGCAATTTTCTAAACAGGTTTTCAATTTGCTCATTCTAAAAAGCTAAGTTATCTTAACTATTTCACTTTGCCTCGCACTCCCTATTTAGCTTTAAAGTTAAATGTCTTAAACAAAAACCAGACAAAATATAGATGTTTTAATGCAAACAAACCTAGCCCTGCTCTCATTAACAGAATTTATTTCCCAGCTGTAATTCGGTTAAGAAGTCACATTTTAAAGAACCGACCGAGGCCTAATTCTAACACAGGCTAGTTCTATTTGTATCGTCAGGAAATAAGAGTCGCCTCTAGGAGGTAATTCTAATCCGTTCTAATTGAATTTAAATGAAATGTGTTTTAAGTGCAGTTTTCGAACTGCCGCATTATTTTTCGTTTAATCTGATTCCAACTAGGAAAGGAAATTTGAATCCCTAGCATATAGTTACTTAAATTGATCATATAGTTTATACTTTGGGTTAAGACTTTAATAAGCATTTTATCGTTCTTATATTCTAAGTAAAATGTTAAATTTTATTCTTGCAGAGTTTTAGGGTTCTGACCAGTTGTTTTCAAATTGTACATGTTAGTAAAAAAGAACTCAAAAGCTTTAATACAGGTTGTGAATCTCCATCTAAAAACTCTTCGGCTATATTACATACATTAAATCATTATTGATATGCTTGGTTATGCATTTTTAGATATTATATGAGGCTTTTTTGCATGCAAATTAAAAATCATCCGTTTTATCGTAGATTACGACTGTATACTTAAGTTATCAGTGCAACAAACACGTTGCTCTTCCCGAAATGGGCCTATACTGCAAATGGAAGTTCTGCTTGGAAACAAAAAAAAAAAATAAATAAAATTCGTTTTGTTCAAATTCGAATATTTCATCAAAAGCCATAAAGAGGAGAGACTCAGACAGACACCATTTCCTAGGCTCAAAACACCACAACTTCTTATTTTTCTAATATTTATTTTACTCAGACAAACAGATCATATTTATCAGACTTTTACACAGACAGGTCAACTAACACACATTTCCTAATCTCAAAACACTCCAACTGCGTTTTTTTTCAAATGTTTATCAGACTCAGATAGACAAACCACACTATCAGAGAGACTCAGACAGACAGACCAACAAACACATATTTCCTTATCTCAAAACACTCCAACTTCATTTTTTTCTCTCCTCAATGCTTATCAGACTCAGATAGACAAACCATACTTGTCAAAAACTCAGACAGACAAACGAACAGACACACATTTCCTGGTCTTAAAACACCCAACTTTGTCTTCTTTTTTATTTCTTCAATATTTATATAACTACTTAAATCAAGCTTGACTTTTTTCTTTGTTTTAGCTATATTTTAATCCCTTATTCGCTCTTTTTTGAACATTTAAGTGTAAGTAAGCAATAAACACTATTGAAAAAGCGGACTATACTTGAGCCATTGTAAAATCATCCCCCATTAACTAGAGAAAAATATATGAAGGAAGATTTAAGCAACTCATAGTAAAATTTTAAAATTAAAATCCTTAATAATAACAGTAATTAAACATCTTATATTAATTGCTTGCAAAACTAAGTTTTAAAACAGCCTTTGTCGAAGCAATTGCTGCTCTAATTAACAGTAACAACACATATAAGAAAAAACTTAATGAGAGTGTTTGGTCTCTTAAACTCTCCATTGATTTAACAGTATTAAAAATAATACCATCACAAATCTTTCATCCTATGATTTTTTTAAACCTGAATTCTACCGAAGAACATTGAATAGGTTCTTTGTAGACTTTGTAAAACTGTTCAAATACTCTTAGTTTTCCTGTAGAAATTTGGCGCTAAGAAATTTGTGTGTTTATTATAATCACAATGAATAGTCTTTTTCAACCCACAAACATTTAGGCGCTATTCGTCATTAAGCCCATTTTTTTAAACATTCTTTCTAATGTCTACCTTCATTTTCCACGAGAAACTGCACTTTAAATATTTTCATTACACTTTGAAGAACGTTGATGATCTCATCACTTTTAATAAAACCATTTAGGGTCGAATCAATTATAGTCCTAATGAACTAACAGCTTAATGATGAATTGAATTATTAGCAGTGAAATAAGATTAATAGACAATCTGTATCATTACCATTGCTACTGAAAAAAGACAAAATTATAAATCTTGGAGTTAATGCACCCACACTGGAATTCGAAGATTAATATGACTATTTAGAGATGAATTATATAGACTATTTAACAATATTATGAATCGACATTTTGGGACAAACAAAACAGATATTCGACGATAGTTTCAAAAGACATTAATTGTTTTTGAAAATAATTACCCTGCCGTTTTTATTTAGTCTTATTCAAATAACATCAAACTTTGAAGAATAAAGTTGATTCGAAAACGTTATGTTTGCTTCGAAAACATAATTTGCTTCAAAAAGAAAACGGGCCCTAAAATCATAATTTTCTTCGAAATTTGCTTTGATAGTAGGGTACGACTCGCAGCTATCATAATTTGCTTCGAATTGTACCCTACTATCATAATTTGTTTCGAAAACTAAGCGAATTACATTGAGAAATAATCTCTGCGTTGTATTTCACCATGCCTTGAAATGTTGCTCCAGCATAACTAAGGGCATTAAGGAAACAAGGGCATTAAGGGCATTAAGGGCATTAAGGGCATTAAGGAAGTGTTATAATACTTGTTTCCTAAAAAGAGAAAAAAAACCTTTTTCTTGAACTCAAAGACATAAACCAAAGTTGTTTAATATCACTTCTGCACATTGTTACAAAAGTTCTCAAAGAAACTAAGAAATATTTATTCAAATGTATCACCCAATAAAAATATTTTCAAAAAAAAAAGAACCGACTTCAGAAGTTCAATCGGCAAGTGCTCTGAAAAGTAAAAAATAATTTGATTCTTTGAACACCACCGATACTACTTTTAAACATAAGTTTTAAAGTCGGCGCAAAAACACTAAATACAATCATACGAAACTATAACTTAACTATAAATATGAATTTTAATTAATTCAGGTTCTTTAATGGCATCCGCATACACTACATTGACAACCACATATTTATTGAAAGGTTCAAATATTCTGTTTTTCATTTTCAATGGTTTTTCTGAAGAATGTTAGTAAAATATAGTTAATCATATTACCTATAGAGTTTTTGCACCGACTTCAAAGCTTATGTTTAAATGTAGTATCGATGGTGTTCAAAGAATAAAACTATTTTTCACTTTTCAACCGACTTCAAAAAAGGAGGAGGTTCTCAATTCAAAGCGTATACTTTTTTTTTTTTGTTTGTTCGCACATAACATCTGATCTACTAAACCGATTTGAACGATTTTTTTTTTAATCGATAGGAGATGGTGTAACTTAGGTACCATGTACTCATATGACGATATTTGTTTACTAGAAAAAAAGTTATGATCGAAAAACTAACATTTCATGGTCATTTAAAACAATATGTGCTATTGTAAATCCGTAACTCAATGAGCGACCCGATGGTCAAGTGGCTATGCGCGTCAGGTTGAAGTTCCTGATGGAATGAGATCGAGTCCAGGTCCTCAAGGATTTTTTTGAACATCTGGATGTTTTTTCTTTTTGAATGATTTAATGATTGCAATGTCCTTATGCAGGTACATCCCCCCATGGGGATCTACCCCGTATTTTTTTATAGTACAAAATGACAGTTTTGGTCGGATCTTTGTCAAAATTGGCAATGGGGTCCTTCGATGCTGTAGAATTTTCTTATGGACGTTTGCGCCATTTTGGGGGCTTTGAATCGATTGTGGCAATAAATAGTTTTTGATTTGCGGCACTTATATTATTTTTTCAAGAATTATATACACAATCAATTATGTTAATTTTTGTACCTTTATAAAATTCTGTATTTTATACCTTGCATTTACGTCAAATTCAAGAAATAGAAAAACTAAAATTTCATATTATTTAAAACAATATGTGCTATCGTAAATCCTTACTGCAATGAGCGAACCGATGGTCAAGTGGTTAAACGCGTAAGGGTTGAAGTTCCTGATGGAATGAGATCGAGTACAGGTCTGCAAGGATTTTTTTTGAACAGCTGCATGGTTTTTTAACTATATTTTGATTATTTTAAGTGCATTTACACTAAAAGGAATGAAATAAAATATTTTTGGAAAAAGAAATAGAACCGACTTCAGTTGGAAATTGCTCTAAAAAGTAAAAAATAATTTTTTTCTTTGAACACCATCGAAACTACTTTTAAACATAAGTTTTGAAGTCGGCGCAAAAACAATGTATAGATTCATTCGCAACTACAATTCAACTATAAATATAAATTTTAATGGATTCATTTCATTGATTACCACACATTCGTGTAATGGTACAAATATTCTGCTTTTAATTTTCAATGGTTTCTCTGGAAAAATGTTGGCAAAATATGGTTAAATATCATTTTACCTATCATTTTTGCGCCGACTTCAAAACTTATGTTTAAAAGTAGTTTCGATGGTGTTCAAAGAAAAAAATTATTTTTTACTTTTTAGAGCAATTTCCAACTGAAGTCGGTTCTATTTCTTTTTCCAAAAATATTTTATTAAAGCGCTTGCCGAGTGAAGTTCTGAAGTCGGTTCAATTTTTTTTTCGGTTCAAAAATATTTTTTTTTTTTAGTGTAAATGTACTTCTGAAATAAGGTAATGTTTCTATTACGAAACTTCACTTAATTTTCTTAAGTAAATGCTTAACAACATTTTAGCTATAGTATTTGCGCGTTCTTCAAAACTTATATTTAAAAGTAGTATCAATGATGTTCAAAGAATAAAATTATTGTTTACTTTTTAGAGCAATTGTCGATTGAATTCTGAAGGCGGTTCATATTTTTTTCTTTTCAAAAATATTTTTATTTATTATTTTTAATGCAAATGAACTTCAGAAACAAGGTTAAATTTTAATGGATTCGGGTTATTTAATCGCATTCGCATTGATAACCACATATGTAATTGTTCAAATATTCTGATAGTGATTTTTAATGGTTTCTCTGTAAAATATTGGCAAAATATAGTTAAATTTTTTACTTTATTCTTTTTAGTGTAAATGCAATTCAGAAATAAAGTAGTTTCCATTACGAAACTTCACTTAATTTTCTCAAGTAGACGCTATATAAAATAACTAAGTAAGAAAAAAGGAAAGAAACTATCAACGGAGTCTAAAATTTTAAACGATTGACACTAAAAAGTAATCCTTGTTATTCTCTGGTATTTATTTGTGTGCTAGTATAATCAAAGCCATTTAAATATTTACGGCTTTTCAACTAATTATATTTCAAGGCAATACGAGTTTCTGACGATAGAAATACTATATGCGCGGCCCGTTATCTGTTATCGGCATTAAATGAAGATTTAAAAAAGCATAGAAATGAATTTCATTATATAGTCCAGAGAAACCTTCACTCAAAATTGTAATTATTAAGATTACTGTGAAAACGATTTCTGTTTTTCTCGATATCAGCAGGATCCCGTTATCCAACCCGGATAATGAGACCATGGGACCAACTGGAAAGTATAGCCTTTCAGACAAAAAAAAAAAAAAAAGAAAGAAATCGGTCCAGGCGTCTTCGAGTAATCTTATAACATAAAAAAAGATCTCGGACGAACTGTATAACCTCCTCTTTTGTTGAAATCGGTTAAAAAGAGCGAAGTGAGAAAAGAAAGAAAACACGAAAAAATCCCACATCCAAATACTACTTCCTATTAGTGCTTGTTTTTTCAAATTGTGCTAAATACTACTTTTTTCCGTGGCGTAGATGTAAATACGTATAAAATTCCGCTACATTAGACAAAGATACAAATGTCTAAAAAGAAATTCGTTGTTGCACAAAAATTGAATTTAGTCGAAAATTTTTTTTAATGCTTTCGAAACGTCGACTTTTCCTCTTTTCCATCTCTCGCACGTTTGCTTTTCAACCATTTTTTTTTTCTTGCAGTAAATGGATAAATATTTATGAAACATGTTTTCGGAAATAACGTTTCCCCTGTCAAGATCAGTGGTGTGAATCTTTTCAAAACATTTTTCGGTTCCAAAAGGAAAAGGCTAGGGACGATAATTTGAAGCATTACATCAAATAGAAAATAATAAGTTATTCTTTTTAAGTAAAAGCATAAAGGAAATCGTGTGTAAATTAGTCGTATTTAATTAGAGTTACTGTTACTGCACTCATTTCTTCCACGGCTATTTATATTTATTTCTCTGTGTAAAACAAAGATATATACAGTTAAAAATAACTTCTGTTTTCACAGTATTATACTGGCAGCCGAGGTTCCAGTTTAAAACTGTAAAATGCACAGTACTAAACTGTACAATTGTTAATTTTACATTGCCAGAATTACCACCCCGGGTGACACAATTGCTAGCTACGCCACTGGTTAAAGGTAACCATTTTGAAAACGTTTTAATATATTAGACGAAATGTTGTATTCATCCTTATTCTGAAGTTTTGTCGCAATATTTATATCAGCATTAAAGTTATAATGTAGCATGCGTGTTCACGAGTTATCTGTACGTCTGTACCTCAGAACCAGAACGACGTAAGTCCAAAAATGGCGATTTTCACTTTTTTGTTGCATCGTATATCAAATCTTATTCCGCATTGACCCGCAAGAACATTATTCTGGAGAAGAAATTCCTTCACAACTATTTAGCAGCTTGAAAAGAGCGTGAGTTCCATTTTTTGCATGCATCCGACAATCGTTTTCGCCCTCTACTGAAAAGTGACGAAAATGGACTAACGTTAGTTTGGTTCTGAGGTATAGTTATTTCTTGTCACCCTGTAGTTCTGCCTTAGCCCTGGCCTATGGCAGATATATTACAACTCAAAGAGATTAGTGGTATTAGCATTATTGCAGCTATTAGCTGTAGCAGCATCGGACAAAAAAAAATCAACAACACTTTAAAAATGTCATATTTACATATTTTTATATTAGTAAGGTTAACTTCTAAAAATTAAAGCGATTCGTCAATGTCACGATTGTACCTCGTTTACATACATACTAGGGATGCACCGATTAATCGGCCATTATCGGCTGCTTTGCCGATTATTAATAATCGGCAAAATCGGGTCGATTAATCGGCTGAAAAATATTTTTCAGATATTATTCTTTAAAGTATATTTTCACTAGGAAACTATGATGAATAATTTTATTAACAGTAATAATAATCCTCACAGCTTTTTTTTAATTAATTCTCCTACTTTGAATAAATATACACTGCGGTGCAAAAGTTTAGACAAAATGCAAATATATGAATAAAAAGAAAACTGTTCAGCGAAATGCTTTCAAATTTCTACTGCAGGTACACAATATGGTCCCAAATACGTGTGTGGAGTTTTGAAAAATATAACCGAAACGAAAATCGGAAATTACAAAGGACATTTTTTTTCACTGCTGCAAAAGTTTAGACAAAAGTCAGATTTTATGCAAATATCCCTTGAAATGTGATTAGTAGAAGTAAGGCGGGATTGTATTATTCGAATATAAAGCTCAAAGATTGGTGAATGAATAATAAAAATCCCAAAAGCTCTGTAAATCGCGTGTAAAGAAGATGAGAAAGTTTCGATGCCGAAATTTGAAAATGACCCTACTTTATTAATGTTTTGTCTTTTAAATCGGCTCTAGTATGGTAGTACATTGTTTTTTACTTCGTGGAGAGCAAATTCATACATGCGTATCGATCAAAAAATCCAAGAAAAATTATATTTCTTAAGGATGAAGGAATTGAAGAAAAGGTTCGAACTGACGATTCGCCCCTTGTTCCTACAAAACTTCAACCTGGGTCAAAAACAGCACGTGACAGTATAAGTAGATGAACAACTGAATCGGAATGCATAAAAAAATAAAGAATTGTGCTTGAGCCATTTCGGACAGAGTGTTCCAAATAAGAAAGATTTTAATGGTAAAAGCAGCACAGCATATGATCACTGAATCTTTTCTTAAGTCCCGCTACTAGAATTATAATCCACCTAGGCCATCCCAATTTTAATAATTTTCATCAGAGAAATTAACATTTATTTTTTAGTCGCGATGACATTTCTGCTACTTTTCCCATTAAAATCTGACTTATTTGGAACACTCTGTCCGAAAAGGCTCAAGCACAATTCTTTGTTTTTTTTTATGCATTCCGATTCAGTTGTTCATCTACTTATGCTGTCACGTGCTGTTTTTGACCCAGGTTGAAGTTTTGTAGGAACAAGGGGCGAATCGTCAGTTCGAACCGTTTCTTCAGTTCCTTCATCCTTAAGAAATATAAGTAATTTTTCTTGGCTTTTTTGATCGATACGCATGTATGAATTCGCTCTCCACGAAGTAAAAAACAATGTACTACCATACTAGAGACGATTTAAAAGACAAAAAATTAATAAAGTGGGGTCATTTTCAAATTTCGGCTTCGAAACTTTCTCATCTTCTTTACACGCAATTTACAGAGCTTTTGGGATTTTTATTATTCATTCAGCAATCTCTGAACTTTATATTCGAATAATACAGTCCCGCCTTACCTCCACCAATCACATTTCAGGGGATATTTGCACACAATCTGACCTTTGTCTAAACTTTTGCACCAGTGAAAAAAAAATGTCTTTTGTAATTCCCGATTTTCGTTTTGGTTACATTTTTCAAAACTCCAGACACGTATTTGGGACCATATTGTGTACCTGCAGTAGAAATTTGTAAGCATGTGGCTGAACAGTTTTCTTTTTATTCATATATTTGCATTTTGTCTTAACTTTTGCATCGCAGTGTACATAGACACTGATGCAACATTTTTGATGTAGCTATAGTTTTCTCCTTAGCACAGTGCTTTCAGATAACCTCCAATTTTCAAAGAATAAAAGTATTGAATTAAATTGCTACTAAGTACTAAAATATATGAATTAAAATTGCTCTTAAGTTGAAGTGTTCACCACACACTCCCCCTCCCCCCTTTTTTTAATAAAATTTTCATTCCAATTAACATAACTGTGTTAATAATATTTTTGACGCTAATATGAAAATTGGTTCTAAGAAATTTGATAAAATATTGAAACTATTTTGGGAAAACTAGGAAAGTGGGAAAAAAATCTTCTCTCAGAAATAAATTACTTACTACTTCTAAATTTGGAATTGTATAAGAGATAAAAAACAGTGATGGAAAAATTGGTAGTAGAAAAACAATTATTCTCATCATTAATCGGCTCGGCCGATTATCAACAACCGAATTAATCGGTAATCGGCCGATTTGCTTATCGGTGCGCCCCTAATACATACGTCATTTCACGGCTATCCGTTCAACGGCGCAGAAATTTTGTTTTATTCTATTTTCATCATACAGCTGTATAGAAAATATTCCATTCCAAGCAGAGTAATCTTAAGAACTGATCATAAGAATGTGTTCTGCCCCTTACATCATGTAGAATTCAATCCACTTGCGTTTCTAAAAGAGGTCTTTTTTATTGCTCTTTCGAACACAGTTGCTCTTTAAATTCACAACTTTACTCTTGCAATTTCCTTTAATGTGTGTTTACGTAATCAGTCATTTTAAATCTTCTGGTGTGAAGGTCTGTTCTATTTCTCGCACATTAACCTTTTACGAGGCCGTAAAGTTTCGGGTTTGCGTTTTTGGAGAAATATTTAAACTGGTAAATAAAATGATTGTACGCGTGGATGTTCTGAGACCGAGGAAATGACACTGTTGCAAAGCGTGTAGTCATAAAGCTTCAGAATGCTTTATAAAAAAAACTTATTACCCGGCGTTGCCCGGTATTGCATTATGTTTAATTTATTTCAGGCGAAAATGAAATAGGTGAGCTGTAAATTTATAATTCATTGTTAATCGTAATCTTTGTTGGAAAATACTCATATTTAAATGTGCTGTATTTTATCAATTTGTATGCTTAAAGGCTTATCTCTATTACTCTTATCTTTTCAAAATTGAAAGAAAATGGCCATTTTGAGACAAAAAATATGAATTTTGAGCTTTTTGGATTTTTAGGAGCTTTTTGGTTGTGAATTCTAGTGCATCAAGGAACCTCTGTGCCAAGTTTGATGAAAATCCGACGAAAACTGGATTTGTATAAGGAACAAACAAACATTTACATGCAAACATGCGTACATCCATTTATATATATATATATATATATATATATATATATATATATATATATATATATATATATATATATATATAATATATAAAATATTTTTTTCGGATGAATTAGGCATAAACCGATTTTGGAATCTTGAAAGCATTAAAATTGCTTTTTATAGCATTACAAGCATAACTACGGTCGAACCTCGCTATAACGATCTTCAAGGGACGTTCAAATTCAGTTCGACTTATCCGGAGGACACTACATAACAAAGAGGAGGACGGGAATATGAAACGCAATTCGTTTTAAGCGTGCTCGAATTAACGAGGTTCGACTGTACAAGTCATTTTGATTGATTTAAAGGGAGGGTTACTTGGGGTCAAAGGAAAACATGGGGTAAATGAAAACTAATTCTATCACCCTAATTGTGGTATTTAAATCCAAATTGTTGCTGAATAAAGACTTGGTAACACATAGAGGATATTCTGACTAAGCATGTAGATAATTCTAGTCAAAAAAAAAAAAAAAAAAAAAAAAAAAAAAAAAATAGATCTAAAGATCAATGAAAAAAAAAAAAAAAAAAAACAACGCAAGCCATTATACAAATTTGATATACATATTGTAATATTTCGTAGCTTATTAAAAACATTTTTTGTTATTATAAAATGGAAAAGCTCGTGTAATTATCATTTAACGAATTAAGATCTACTAATGTATGATACAGTATTTAGTTCGTTTTGGACATGCTTTGACTTTAAACGTTCAGTGCAATTTGTTAAGTGCACGTGGAGCAAAATAGATGTGGCAAAGTGAAATAGCTCATTTCCTTTACTTATTCATTTATTTTTATAAATTACTTACGTATTTCTTCATTCATTAAGTGATTCCCATTCCTTCCTAAAATAATTCACTAATTTATGCATTCAGTCACATATTTTTTTATTAATTTCTTATTTTATTCAATCATTTACATTTTCCCCTGCCTTAATTAATTTATTGATTCGTTTATGATTTCATTATTACAGTGAGCTCTCATTTATACACCGCCTCATTAATGCGCTTTTTTCACCTTTTTCGATTTTCAGTTTTCCCAGCACATTCCAAGTAAAATAATGATAATTTTATTCGTTTATGCGTCGCTCTAAAGATAAATATTTCCCTTATGCGCCGAATTTTTCGAAAAAATGTAAACAATTTAATTTATTTCCTTGAAAAATGAGCATGTTTCTTCACTTTCCTCTTTAATCCTTCTCTTTTATTGCTCACTGAAGGCATTTTTTCCCACATGAACTACAGTTCGGAGAGGGACAATTATCTATTATGGATCGTTTTAAGAGGACTAGTTTGTGATTAGGTATGCTACAATTTTTGTTTTCTCCTTATCATTACAATTAGGTTTCAGTAGTTGCTAAACCGTAGTAATATGACCATTTTCTATAGAATCTATGTTGCGTTTTAGACTTTTAAATAGGCTTGTTCACTTATGCGTCTCTCTCACTTACGCACCTTTTTCTGTTGGTCCCTTGGACCGGCGCATAAGTGAGAGTTCACTGTAAATCAGTTGGTGAGAAGTACTTTTTATAATCA
>JAXGGA010014806.1:0-31018 GCA_038373865.1 Uloborus plumipes | reverse complement strand
AAAAGCATGAACACATAGCTAAATCAGGCCGAATTTAAGGGGTGGGTTTTTAGGGTTCAAACCCCCTTCGGAATTTTCTGAAACTAGGCAAAAAAAGGCCCTCTTTTGCTGAAAAATCATATTATTACTATTTATTTTTACTTTTCTTACTTATTTTTCAATTTCATTTGAAAAATGAAATTATCATTATTGAATGATAGTACAAACTAATTGATTTAACTGTAGTAGGGGAATGTGGGGCAAAGGGAAATAGTTAAGTTTGCTCACCTGCTTCAAAAGGAACAAATAGGAAATTTGTTCTAAAAATTATTGCATATAAAGAAAGAATAATGTATTTCGTAATACAACTTTCGTTGAAATATTATTTTTCATCTTTGGCAGTTATTTCATACTTTCAAAGAAATGTGGAAAATTTTCACCTCAAAAAATCATGGGGCAAAGTGAAAAACAAAATATTTGTTATAAAAATTTTTCTATTCCATGATTAACAGTAGTCTTCATCAAATGAATGCGTAAATAAACGGAAAAAAAAATTATTAATGAAAAATTAACGAATAACTAAGTAAAAAAATAAATCAATAAATATGTGACAAAAAATAAATAAGTGAATAAAGTAGAGAATCAATAAGAAAATGAGTCAATGAATGAGTAAAAAGTTAAATAATTAAGTAAAAGACTGTATATAAATTAATAAATGAAGAAACAAGCACGTGATTTAATAAATGAATGAATAAGTAAACGAAACACTCTATTTCATTTTGCCCCGCGTGTACTTGACAAATTACATTGAGCATTTAAAATTTAAAAAATGCAAACAAACTAAATAAAGAGTGCACTGGGCATCAGTAATCTCAATTAATAGTTAATTTCGGAAAATGATAGTGAAATTTTTTAAATTATTTTATAATAACAAGAAATAATTTTGAAAAACTACGAATATTACAGCAAAGGTATCAATAGTAAAAAACATTTTGTTGATCTTTGGAGCAACTTACTTTTGACAAGAATCAACTATATGTTTAGGAACTTAGTTAAAATACTGCAAGATAGGTGGCACTGCAAACTGTGAAAATATTTTACCATTTCACTTTGCCGCACTATTTATCTTTATTGTGGTTTTTGCGAGCATAATTTCATACGCAATGCACCTTTTTAACTGGGGCAAAGATGCTTTGTGCACATCACATTTTTTTTCCTTTATTGGAAAATATAGGTTATTTATTTTTCATGTTAAAGCCCCTTAATCATCTACTGTAACAAAAAGCAGTAGAATATAGAACATGAAATCAAATTTTATTTATCATACATATATTTCAAGAGAAGTGTGTTGGTAAAACCCTCCCTGAAACAATAGTCTGGTTACGCCACTGAGCTAAATGTACACATTTATAGACATAATGAATAAATTAACATTTGAAAGTAAAAGTGCCCACTTACCTACAAGTTAAGAGTTGTATATTCTTTATTCCAAAACTATTACAAATTAATATTGTGATGCCACAAGAAAAATTCACTATCAACAATTACAACACTCACATCAGAAACTCACCGTGATGTTAGGTAAGAGGTAGTGATGATCAAGCATTGTCCCTCCTATTCTCTTTAAGGATATTTGAGTGAGCGGAATTGCCTGCTGAGCGTCACTGCCCTACTCACCCATATATATTAAGCATAAATATCCAAAACTTCATACGCTCAATTGCATTATCATGCTTAGGGGTGCCCACAAGGGGAATAATGGCGTAAATTGCGCAATCAAAATTTTTGGGGAGGATTTTTTCAAAGTAATTTATTTATTTATTTAAAATAATTTAAATGAATTAAGGATTTTTTTAAATAAAAATGACTCATTAATTTATTTTTTTAATTTAATTTATTTCTTTATTATTATTTGTTTATCTATTTATTTATTTATTTGTATATGTGTATGCTTGGAATGTCGGGAAGTGGAAAAAAGTGATTCTATTCTGCGGATTAAATTTGAACCCTTAAAAAATTAATAATATATAAAAAATAAGTTATAATTTAAAAATATAAATAAATAACAAAAAAAAAAAACAATAAAATTCAAAAGAGAGGTACCGTATATACTCGCGTATAGGCCGATCTCGCGTATAAGTCGACCCCCCTACTTTTTGACGAAAAATCGGGAAAAAATCGAAAACCCGCGTATAAGTCGAGACCGCACTTTCTGAAACGATCGGAAACGTTTTGCCGCAATTTTTGAATATAAATGTTTTGAAAATTAGGAAAATGAAATGCACTGAACATTCTTGTGTCAAAAACAGCACGATTGCTATTCTTTTTACAAAAAGAGTTCATTTTTGCGATAGCGATTTTTGTAAATCGGGACCGATCCGGGAACGTTTTGCCGCGATTTTTGAATATAAACGTTTTAAAAAGAAGAAAAATGAAATGCAGTGAGCATTCTTGTGTTGAAAATAGCACGATTGTTATTCTTTTTCACAAAAAGGGTTCATTTTTGAGATCGCGATTTTTGTAAAGGGTTTATTTTTGCGATCGCGGTTTTTGTAATGGTTCGATTTTACGGTTACAATTTTTGCTATCTGTTACTTTTATTTTGCATTATTATCAATAAAATTTTGCGATTTGACCGTATTACATTGGTTTCAAAGAGATAAACATCATCAATCGGAAAATTCGCGAATACGGCATTTCCCGCACTTTTCGCGCCGTCGGTCGTTTATTGTAATTATTTATTTATTTTTTCACAATTAAACCATGCAAAAATACAGTAGAATGCATGAGTATTTACTTCTTTAGCGTTTTTTTTTTTTTTAATTGTTAGACTTAATCGGAAAAATTCTCGTTTTTGAGTGTGTTTTTTTTCTAAAAGTTGTTGGAAAAATTTTCGGAAATTCTGCCCCGCGTATAAGTCGACCCCCTAACTTTCAACTTCATTTTTTGGACTAAATTTCTCGACTTATACGCAAGTATATACGGTACACAAAAAAATAAAAAGCACAAGAGGGTTGTAATTTTTTTTCTTTTTTTGGGGCAGGGGCGGAATTTGAGCATTGAGCTTGGGGAGAGGGGCACCCCTGACCACGCTTGAAAAAGATTGAATCTATCTTCAGTCATATAAACTCTACATTAATTCTATTCAGGGCCGGATACAAGAGAAGGGCGATGGGGGTGATCGCCCCTCGCTTGGGGACGTTTCATCGATAATTTTTCGATATTGAACTTCTAAAAATGCAATTTTATACGAGTTTTAATGAAGTTGGGGGGTAAGGAGTTTTGAGGCTCTTCCCTGGAAGTATTACGAAACTTATGCAATCAATATTTGTAAATCAGTAAGCAGAGTAAAAAGTAACAAAAATCAATCGCCTCTTCCTTGTGAACTTTCTGGATCCGCCCTTGATTCTATTTCAAGAAAACACGGTAGTAAAAAAGGTTGTAGCCAGCGAGAGGTCGTTTTAGGGCTTCAAACACCACCCAAAAATTTTCGTAACATTTTCATTCATGATTACAATAGTTGATTGTTTGCTCACTCATTTCTATGTTTTGTATTGTAATTGCAAAAATTTTCTTTTTAATCCAAAACAAATCTTGTAAATACATCATAATAATAGAAAAGTGAATCTTAGAAAATATGACAAACATTTGACAAGTGGCAACATGTGATATAAACCAATATTTAAATCTTTTACATGATGTAACATGACAATGTCTTCTTCATATCTTATGAATTCTGTAAATTTACAGGATATACACTAAAAAAATGATGTACAAATAGCTCCAAGAGAAGATCCAGGCTACTTATGAGAAGAATTCAATATCAAAAGTGTAACATTATTGGCTCTCTTAAAAGGAAGAAAATAAGCATTTGAACATATTAAGATGGGTCTTATCTTCTTGTAAAAAAAACTAAACTTTTCAATTATGTGAGAAATTTCAATGACTAACACAGTAGAGGCATAAAAAAGTCATCTTTATTACACTCTAATGTTAAATTATGAAGCACTTATACACAGTAAAATATGAAAAAAATTCCAATAAAGAACGTCGTAATATATTGCATGTGACTGAAAAGATACAATGATTGCCTAAATCATGTACTTGAGATCATTTCGGCATCTTCAGGCGTATTATCAGGAATATTAGTAGTTGTAACAGAACAATCAGGACTGTTAGTGTCTCTTACGATAGATTTCTCAGATGAATTTTGATCTCCTAATCTATACAAGATCTACAAAATAAATCCAATGGTTTAGATACAAAATTGAAAAGAAAGAAACGTGCGAACTTCACCACTTTCTCCCTTGCAATTTTTTCGAACATTAGTGGGAAAACAATGTAGTGGAGCTCACACATAATAAAATCAGATGCAGTAAAAAAAAATTTCAAACCAGTGATACCCAACTCCAAGCCTGCAGGTCACAACTGACCCTCGAGGCAGATCAGTGTGACCCATTGTTTCGTTCAATGTTACAAATGGAAAAGCACAATTAATGACAATGTTACAAATTTGGAGTCAGATATTCAGAAATTAGTTTCTGAAAAACAAACACATTTAATTAATGAAGCATTAGATAGCGATTACAATAATTATTGATTCTTAATTTTCTTTCCTTTTCTATATTTTCTAAATCCATTTACAGAATTCTTAAATAGTTTGAAATTTTATATGTGTTTTGGCCTGTGAGAATAATGTTGATATAAAGTGTGGTTTTTGGTTGGTTGTATTGGATATATAAATGTGGTAGTCAGATAAAAAAAAGGTTGGGGCACCACTACTGTAAACAAAGAGAATATTACACTCATTAAAAGCTGGTACATTTGATTCCTGTAAAGTTACCTTTAACTTAAAAAAATAAACAAACCAAATCATGACCAGAACAATTTTTGTTGAAAGTTTTAAAATTTCTAGTTTAAACTTTCTATTCTAAAACATTTAAAGTAATGATAAGAATGAAATAAATAAATGAATGAATGACTCTCAAAGAGCATATTTTGAAAACTAGGACTGATGAACTTTAATACATTATTAGTTTTTCAGTAACTGTTACATGTATTTGCACATGTGGGTAATGGATGCGGGAAAAAAAAAAAAAAAAAAAAAAAAAAAAAGCATATTTATTTAAATAAATAAGTAAATAATTATCCTTATACTTACAGATCTTAAAGTGGATTTTATGAACTCTTTTCTGTAGCTCAAATCAAACTTTGGATATAAGCTGTAAATCTGGAATAAATGTTTAAAATAATCTTTAAACCAAATCAACTAGAATGGGGATACATAACCTCTATATAGTAAAACAAAAATTCAAAGGCATCAAAGCAGGTGCACGTGATCTGAAATATCAAATGCATATGAAATACAAAAAAACAGCACAAAAGCATTATGAAATTGTAGAACATCAGACAGAGATTTGGCATTGGTGATTTCATTGACCCGGTATACACATATGCACAGAGCATATGCACCTATTTCACTTCAGGACAAAGTTCATTCCGATGGGAGAACATAGGAGGTTTTGTGACCTTTCAAAAACGTATTGTAGTAGGTACAGACTACACTGGAGTGAAAAGTGAAAGACTCCTTAAAAATGACCTTATTTGACTATTTTCCCTGACAATTAGCCAAATTTGGAGATGGCGTAGTATTACTGCCATTTTTTAACGAAGACTAACATTTCTAAGTAAAATTAGGTATGTGATCATTGGGCATGCTTGTATTTTATCATTAAGTACAATTTTGCATTTCATGCAGTAAATTAAGAATTTACTCCCTCCCAAAACCTCGGCAACAAGAAATATTTTTGAAAAACCACGACTTTACAACAAAGGTATAAAATTTTGAAAATGGCTTGTAAAATTTTTTTGTTGATCTCTGGAGCTTTTTTTTTTTTTTTTTTGACAGGAATCAACTATATGTCTAGGAGCTTAGTTAAAATACTAAGCTAAGTAGTGCTGTAAACTGAAACTATTTTGCCACTTCACTTTGCCCACATTCCCCTACTATTTGCTTTTTATTTAGCAGTTTTAAAGAAGCTTGGAAAAAGTTCATATGGGGGGGGGGATTTTGTAAGAAATAACATTTACTTCTGAATCTGTTCAACTTTTATATAAATCAAAATAACAACCATAATTTATAGCAATTCACCTGATGCTTTGTGTATTATCTGCATGTAATTCAAACCTTATCACACCTTAAAATAAATAAATTCATGAAACATTATAAAATACTAATACAAAGAATAAACTTACTTTTTGAATTACACCATTAATAGTAATATCTTGAAGGTCTGTTTGCTTTACAATATCAAGAATCTGTTTTTTCAACACACTATCCTACAAAAGATAAATTTATAATAAAGAATAAATAAATGTATCATTATCAATTACATAATATATTTATTGCATGTAAGAGAGCAAACGTACTATTGGATGTCCAATTAATGATGACAAAGGTTTATCACAATCTTCTTCATCCTCTTTCTCTCCAGTATTTTCAGAAATTAAACCTAAAATAATATTAATTATACTGAAATAAAATATTAATCTTGAGACTAAAAGAGCACTAGAAATATATAGATAACTCATTTCACCGTAATAGTGAAATTTCAAATTGCAAAATCATGGTTTTCTTGAAACCAGGAAAATATTTAAGACAATCTCAAGAAGCAAATTATTAAATTTTGTGTATTTTAATAAGTGTTTTCATCAAGTTATTTTATCTGTTAGTGCTCATTAAGACTTTTTTTTCAAATAAGATTAGTTAAAGAATTTATGGAAGCCTTTTAGGACATAGAAAATATCGAATTTAACTTTTGCCTTAACTTGTTTGTGAATAATATTTTTTTGTACTTGTTGCTAAAGTAACTAAGGTTACATCTGCAACATGTACATTATTTTATAGTACAAAATGATTTTTTTAAAAATTGATACTTTTATGATACATAATAGCTTCTTAAATTCAAATACACAAAAATCAAAAGCCAAATGTTAAAGTTCAGGGAATGAAGTGCACGCACACACACGCAAGCAGATACACACACTATATATATATGTATATATACAATGCAAAAATATAGCACCTGTGCAAATGGATTGAGCATTAAACAACTTACACTTGTCAACTACATTACACAAATATAGAAGTAAAAGAAGGGACAATGTCTATATATCAAAGGTACAGGTTGAAAAGTATTTAAAAAAAAATTAATTTTTATGTTTTCCATTCAAAAATACTTTCAATGATTAACATTGCTGCACTGCTACCACAACCAAGAAGAGTTAAATTATGTCTCAATTAAGAATATCCATTCCTCTACCAGAAAGCTATTGCAAGTCTTTTTTCAGTTCCTGTTTATGTGAGAAATGTCCTCAACTGTGACAGTAGCAAAAAATCACTCAAAGCAATTGAATGATAATACCTCATCTTGCAGAAACAAATGAGCAGCTATGCATATCAAATCAAGAACTTTAGCAGGAGCAAATGTCGCAACTAAAAATTATATTATACTCAACATCATATTGATTACATAAAGTACTTATGTACTTTATGTAACATGTATGTTACATAAACTACATAAGTGTATGTAGTTGTTATTTTTGGTTGATGTTGGTCCAGGAAATATATTTCATAAGATTCATTTCAGTCAAGAGGTATTAAGAGTTGGAAAACACTGATACATAGAAATAAAACAAACCTGGTCTCCACCCTTTTCCCAAATATTTTTAAAAGAAGAAGTACTTCAAAAGCTTTAAAAAAAAAAAAAAAAAAAAAATCCCTACATAAACTAGAAATTCAAATTCAAAGTGAAACTTTTCTCGTAAGTGTTTTTTTTTTTTTCGTGTAGGGGTGTAGCTATTCAAGTGCACATTTTTAGAATGTAAGAAACTGAGTCAATGCACTAAAGGAATTATCTGACAAAGGCTTTATAAGAAATGCACATTTGAAGGAACATATTTAAACTAATGAACTATTAAATGAACTACTAATAAAATATGGAATGAACTACTAACAAACTATTTTGAGTATGAAATGGATGAATTTGCAAAATTTGTGCTTGTGATTTCCCCGGTACTTATTTATAACCTCACACAGAAGTTGCAGTTTTTGATGAGGTGTTACATAAATGTATTTCTGGTTGTCTTATATTATTCTTGAAATATGATATGATAATTTTTTATTTTCATGATGTGATAGGACTGTATTTTAGGTATGCTATCAACATTTACCCATAAATTATTTCTTCACAAAATATTAGTATCTTCTTGACAAACATGTATGATAGTTGTAGTTTTAAAAACTTTTCTGGTAGCCAAGGCGAAGCCAGTTGTATTTTGGACCACTATATTTCTGCTCATTACTTGCTGACAGACAAGACCTTAAGCCCACTTCCACCAACAACACTTTTCCCTTGAGAAGTGACAAAATACTTCTACGAGAAAGGCTTGTTTTACTTATGTGACAGTATCTGAAGTACTATCACCCCATAAATTTTATTTTCAAATTCTGATGTGGAACCATCACTCCATATTATTTCCTTCATAATAAAGGCACTATCGGAATTATAAAGTTTCTCATACAACATATTTACCACAGGGTAGACCAAGTTTTTATCCTTATTTATTCTGAATATCTGTACACAAGAGGAACATGTATTGCAGCAGCCATTTACAAACGTTGCAGATGTGAGCAATGCAACACTTTCTCTGGACCACAAAGCGCTTTGAACCTCATCTTGATAGTCACAAGGATATGACATTGCAAAGTCAATTTGTAGCACACATACTCCAGTTGTGCGAGTGTCTGATTGAAATGTGTCAGCTTGATGCATTGTTTCAAATTGATGTGATGCAAAACAATTTGCAAAGCTTTTAAAAACAAATCAAATAGTTCACCACAGCAATCTTCTTTCGGAGCTAAATGAAGACGTCTATTTTCATTTTTCTCCAATTGTTTTCAAATAATATTTTCCTCGGGACATGCTGGAGGTTTAAACAGTTTTTCATCCTGAAAGGAATTACACTGATTTAACCAACAGTTTGAATTCAGTGTTGTATTGGATAATAGTTTTTACCATAAACTGTTGGCGTAAGTTAGTTTTAATATGTTGACTTTTAGCTTGAAATTTTCATGATCAGCTGACATATTTTTTAGAAGCAACACATTGCATGGTCTCAGTGAACAGAATATTGAAAATTCTAGAGTGGAATTAGGATTTTCAGACTTAAATATAAAAAATGCTTCTTTCAGGAACATAGTCATGTAGAATTTTGTATGGTCTGGTTTTTTCCCATACGTTCATTTTATGTTTAATTCCTGGACATGTATAAATATGTCCGGGATGGAAAAAAAAGTTCGACAATTTTGAAGTTAAATTTCTGGCTACAGCAATGCATCTGTGATAGAATTTGTCATGGTAAAATTGAATCTTTTCTGTAAGCCTCGAATGAGAGCACACTGTTTTCCTGGTGAATGGGGTAATGCTCTAAGTGTTTTATGAACGGCTTTGCCATAAGAGAGCTTTGAATGAAGTTTTGAGCTATATATGGGGCAGTTCAGAAGAATCTGAGTAACTTGTAAATGGCTCTGATTGAGAAGATGCTGAATTTGAAACAAAACTTTGCTTTTTTGCACGCTGCAACCTTTTCCGGTCACGCTCATATTTCTTTTGTTTTTCTTTCTCAAGCTCTGTCATCTTGCTTATCTTCCTTCTTTTTATTTCATTAATCCTTTTATTTTCTTCCTTTTGGAAATTTGGATTTTCTAAGGTTGCTTTTTCTCTCATCCTTTTCATTCTCTTTGCACTAGTAGATTTAGATCCTTCCATCTCTGTCAAATAAGTAAAAACTTTGATAATATTAAGTATTTTGTTTTAACTTCATAAAGATAATTTAAGAAACATATTGATTAAAATTTTCCATTAGGATAAGAGAAAAATATTTTGAATAAAATTAATGAACTCTTTGAAATCTCCATTAAGAAGCGGAAAAAATCCCAAAAATATTTTTTAAAATAAAAAAAACTGTCATCTTTTGAAACACCCCATCAGAATAGGGACCAAAGGTCAAAAAAATCCCCATTCACATATGAATAATATCCCCCCCCCCCATCAATTACGCAAACAACCCTGCCTTAAAACATCCATTATCTCTCTAAAAACCAAAATTGAATAAAGAACCATGGTAGCAGTAAAAGCCTCTATTAAGATAGATAATAAAATTAACATCTGCATGCTGCAAAACTAAAAAGCTATAGAAAAAAAAATGAAAAAGGAAATTTTTAGCATTTTGAAAATAAAATATATTTGCTCCACAAGAAATTCTTGCACACACAAAATATAAAATAGATTTACTTTTGTTACTATTATGTTCATACATCATATTTGAATTTTAATTAATCTATTCTTAAAACAAAAATAATTATTATTAATGTGCTTTTAATATTCTGTAATGAATTTACGTGACTTCAAGAATGTTTTTCATGAACGATTGGTTAATACATAAAAAGTCCTATATATGTAAAATAAATATTAGCTCTTGCCTAAGAATAATATTTTTTAAAAGCAGAATAACCGTAGAATTCTTCAACTACGTGGGGGAAAAAATCATTTAGCATTTTAAACTTGAAAGTTTATTTTGCACTTGCTTGTATAATGCGTCTCTAACAGGACAGGTTCATTTTCAAAATTTTCTCCAGCTGAAGTTTATTCAAAATTCCAAAACTGTTACAACATATGAGTAAAGGACTAATTTGCTTCTGAAATGACAGATCCACAAAACATATGGCTTTCCTTTTTAATTTAACAATGAACATTCATCCTGCGTCATATTTGTGAGACAAACTTATGGGTCTGTGTCTAATGTATGTGTGTTAGCAGAGTTATTAGAACATATCGCACATCCAGAATGAAAGGGGCACATCTCAAAATAGCTGTTTTGAGAAAAATCGATTTTAAAATTTAAACTTTTTTAAATCCTTGTCCTGGCTCTAATAAATTATTACAACTAGCCAAACTTTCATTGCTTGGTTAATTAAAGGTTCTACTAGGAGACTTTCAGAACGATATTAAATCAAAGTTTAATTCCTAATAATTTGACGATAAGTTATACATTACTATTCTTCTTGTTCTAAAGAAAGGAACCCTTCATAAATTACTTGTGCACAAACAATTTATACTTAATAACAAACAATTAAAACAAGTGTCATTTTAAAACAAATCAAAATTACGGTTTCCCTAATTGGTTTAAAAAAAGTACTAACCATAATTTGTACCAATGACACTCGGCGAACTCTGATTTTCAAAGATGTGCCCCTTTCAAACTCAACTCTCCCTTCACAATCGGCAGAATCGACAGAGTGATAAGGGCATAAGTTGCTTTTTAGCTGCGACTGTTAACTCTAGAAAAAAATGGGTCAGTTTCTCATGTAAGGTGTACTAAGGTATGATTTTTAAAGATATTTCCAAAAAATGCATTTTTTGAGATGTGCCCCTTTCATTCTGGATGTGCGATATCTTGAATTTTCACGTTTAGAAAAATGAAAACATTAAGCTTAAGACTTACCTATAAACTTGACTTTTAAAGTTTCAATTGATATTTTAAAACCAAAGCAATGCTTCAAACTTCACTCTAAAATCCAGAATGCTTGCTTGCAACTGGAAACTATCTTAGTACTGTGTTGCCAATCCAGAAAAGAGAAACTTTAATATCTTACTCAAAAACGTTACATTTCACGTTTTAACTTTAAATGAACACCAAAATTGTTCCTATGCAAAAAATTTTAAATTTGGCCATTGATTTACCTGTTTTTGTGAAATGGCTCAGTAGCATCATTTTGTATTTACTTTCAAGCCAATGAAAAATCATAAAAGATGTAAGATAACAATTACTTATTTACTACTTACTTATTTTAGAGTTTTTTTCTGCAGAGGTCAAAGAAATTTCTGTAGGCCCCTATAAAATTATTACTTAACTATAATTCATGGTTATAGAACACGAAGGAAACAAAGGACAAGCTTCAACAGATTGAAGTACAATAAAATAACATTACTAATAATAATAAATAAGAAAAAAAACGTTTAAATGTTACCTAAAGTAAAAATGAAATTGTCACTTTGCTAAAACTTTACTTTCTTTGGTTGGGGACAAGAACATAGCATCTCATTTTTATGTAACTGAACAGTTTAAAGAAAGTATATATGTTCAAATTAACTATTAAAAAAAAGTTGTTTCCAGAGTTGGCAAGGCTTCGCACATTACGGTAAAAACCAGTGAAAACCTTTTCCAAAAACTCTTGTGTCCAAAACTAAATTGAATGAAAGTGAATTTTGTGAGCAAACATTAAAAACAATAAAATCCCCTAAATAAATATTTACTAATTAAAAACTTTATGTTAAAACTTAATTTATTGAATGAGAACATTCAAATATGTATTAAAATATATGAAACTTAGACGTTTTATTCTAATCTAGTTACACAGAAGTTGCGATTTGTCATTAAAAATTTCAATTAGTACTCATGAATTTGACTATAGCCAAACTTTCTCCATAGATATGAAAATGGGGGTATTCTAAATACAATGCAACAATTTACTTGAATGCAATAAATGACAAAAAGACAACTATTATTTTCCCTCAATGATTGGTACAAAAATTTACAAAAATAAAAGAAAACACACACACATGAAAGAAAAAGGTTACATTATCTTACATTTACCTTAGAGACATTTGCGCTGTCAGATTCCAGGGACCCAGGCACAATGACTTCATTCTGTTTTCCTAAAACAAAGTAGGAAAAAATACAATGTGTTTATAGTTTATTTCTATTCAGACATCTTTTAATACAATCAATTCATTTTTATAGATGGTTTAATTTAGAGAACTTCAAAAGAGAATTTATGCACTTCCATTATCACAAGCAACCTTTAACCATTTTTATGTATGTAAATGACAATTCAACTATTAAATTAGAAATTACTAAAAATAGGAGATGGAGATCTATTGATATACTCACATGCAATAGTCAAAGAATTGTGAATAAGTGAAGGAATAACTGAAAAATGAGAAAAGAGATGCTTTGGGATTAATACTTTACATTCTATAACCAGTAAAATACCTTTTCCTACTGTATTTTCTAGCTGTGCCTGAAGGCCCAGCACCGGACCAGCTTGTTGTACGCTTGTGACTTGCAATGATGGCTGGTAAGGATGCATTAATGGAAATGGAAGAGTTTGAGGAACCATTTGAGGGAATGGCTGTGCAACTACGCCAGCTGCATTGAACGCTGCAATTCCAGCCATGGCAGGCATAGTTGGAGTATCTAAAACAACATAATACATGAATATAACACACACACACACAAATGTTACATTAAATGTGATTAATATGATTTTTGATGAAGCCCACTATAATTGGTAAACGTAAAAAAAATAAATACAGTGTAATCTCGGTAGCTCGAAATCCCAAGGGACCTCGAAAATATGTCGATTTAAGAGGGTGTCAAATTACAGAGGTTCCGTAATCTCAACTACTGTCTGTCTGCGTATTGCGCGCCTGGCAGTTACGATCGCTTCCATTTGAAAAAAGGGGTGACATGGATAAGGAGACGCACTTGCCAGTGCTTTCGCTTCTTACTTCCTGTTGAATGTTCTTCGCATTTCCCCCCTATTTTGAGAAAATCCGAAGAGACCTCAGGCATGCGCAAATGCGAGGAAGGTTTTACGATAAAAGATTAGACAGTAGTGTAGTTTTTCTATATTGCTTAATGATTAGTACATACCATGTTATATAATTTCAGTAAATGCTTTTTCCTTTCTTCCTTTTTGTTTGTTAAAAAAGAATGTAACAAAATAAATAGGACAATCTTGAATATTTACATAAAAATAAATCCATAATTCTCGAAAAGAGATAAGAGCTTCTTGTCAATCAGGTCTATTAAAGAGAAAAGTCCTGTCTTGTTCCATTTGTTTTTCAAACAATTGTGAGCAAGTAAGAAGTGACCGCTAATTCTTTTGCGGATTACTCTGAATACATTTCTCTAGCCCCTTCTTAGTCCTGAGACTGTACCAAAACCTCACAGTGTGGTGGCTGACTTCTTTAGGTACAAGCTGTGATAGAGCTTTTTTCAGAAAAAGAAGGAATTAGCGGACCCAGAAACCGCATAATTTCTAGAAATGATCAGTGTGAAAGAGTATCAGTAGCAAAAATTGGACTAAAATAGCAAGTGGGTATCGACTTAAAGAAATTTCTGTTCATGTGTGGGAAGTTAGAGAGGTTTTCACCCATTGGAATAAACATTGGACCAACCAGTGGCAAAATAAATGTCAACAAACCAAGTTAGTCGAGTTACCAGGGCGTCGAGCTACTGAAGTTTAACTAAAGATTTATCAAACTAACTATTTTTTCTTTCATTTCGTATATACTGCAACAGTACATGAATTAAAATTTAAAAAATTTACCAAACCTGTTCAACAATTGCTTGGCTTCCATCATGATGCAAATCCTTGTTTGTGGCATTTCGAATATCATGCAAGTTTTACAGCAACATTTGCATATTTTACAAAATAATAAATAATGGTTGGTGCTTGAAAATTTTAACTTCAAATTAGTTAAATGCTATAATCTCTAAGAAAGTTAAGTTTTCTGATTTAGAAAACACATAATAAATAAATAAAGTGACGAGAAGACTGATTTAAAAAAGAACACGAAAATTAGAAGTTTTCAAAGATTATGGTGCTATGAAAATAGGCAATGTTGAAAATTTTACCTGCAAATGACAATAAGTTTCCCAAAAATTTTACAATGACATAAAAAAAACAATGCTTAACAATAATAATTTAGCAAAAAAATAATAATAATAAATAAATAAATAATGTATTAAAATGAACTTACAAATATTTAAGCTCTGACCGTAAAGCTTTCGATACTGTTCAATTTCTGGCAAATTAATGTCAGCAAACTGATTTTGCTCAGTATTAGGAGCTAATTTCACCAGTTTTCTACTGGACTGTCTTGATGGAGAAGTAGAAGCTACTTTTTTCGGACTAACCAGGCTTTGCTTCCGTTTTCTTCGATTTGAAGATGTAGAGGTTACGTTAGCGGCACTAGTGTTAACTGGTGAAGTGCTTGTGACAGAAGTTGAGACTTCACTTCCTGTTACAGAACGAGCATCAACAATAGACTGAAAAAAAAGTTTAAAGCAAAATTATTCTCAGCAAAATGGCAACTTATTCAGTTCTCTTCAAACTACTCTTTACAATTTATACTGATATAACTTGAAAAAAATAATCAGTTTTTTTATAGAAAAAAAAGTTAACCATATAATAATTTTTGCAAAATTAATTTTAAAAAGCGTGATGAGAATAAGATTTTACAATATCGGTAAATTTTTGTAAATTGTTGTTATATTAGGGAGATTTATTTCTACAAAAAAAATCATTACAACTGTATTGAGCATTCGCTGTAATGCTGATCAGGTAATTTAGTCTGAGAGAACACATTAGAATTGTTCAAATAAAGATTTAAATAAATCTCATGGAATATCACTATAATAGCATTTTCTTCCTTTTTTGTTTCCGAATGTGATAATAATGAACGTACTATTTTCTTTAATGTATGGATCAAGCCCTTAAAACCATCCATGCTGTGCACTCATATTTGGCTAAACAAGATGAAAAAAGAGTGACTATAAGGTAGGTCTATAGCTTTAATTCAACACCAAACCGCCAGGGTACATGTAATCAGAACAAGTACTACACTGATCAGTGATATCCACGCCCTGCTCCCGACTTGAACTCCAGTTCATGTTTTTGTTAAAAATTGATGTTTTTACAAGTGATGTTTTACCGTCAATGTTTTTCAAACATTGATGTTTCGAGTTCGATGTCGATGTTTTATATTTCTGCAAAAACTGCGAAAAATGAGCAATAAATATATTTATTAAAACATTTATGTATATCATTAATTGGAAGTTGCAGAATTAATCTCATTGGAAAAAGTTTTCCATAATTATTATTGATATTTTGCGCTCAATATTTTTTAAGCATCACTGATTTGTTCTCACTGTTTCTTCTATTTATGTTGTTGCTTTATAGTTCAGCAACTAAGTTTCACAAAAATATGCAATAAAAGAGATTCATCATTAATCAGTAGTTGGAGTATCTGTGTTACTGAAAAAAAATTTCAATCATTTACACTTTATTTTATACATCATTGTTTCACATACAATTTTTTTTCCCCCAATGTCAATGTTTTATATTTAAGCAGAAAAAACAAGTCACATTGTTTAGCAGTACTTGCCAGACCTATTTTAATAGGAAAAGTTTTCCATAATTACCATCAATGTCTAATGATCAATATGTTTTCGGGAGACAGAGGAAAAGCGCGATATATCCAATTGAGAGAAATAACGAGGTGGGATGCAACGAAGGATTGAAGTACATCTAAATTTTAACTATTTAATCGTTTAAATTTCTTGAATCTAATAATTAAAAGTATGTTTTTAAAAATGATTTGAAAAGAAAAAAAAAGGTTTTATATGACTCCAACTCAAATTATTGTCAAGAGTAATTTAATTATAATTACACATAATTGGCTATTTAAATATAATTACTTTTTTTAGAGTATTATAGCTTAGTTGCATTCATAACTCCTAGAATTGCTCATTAAAAGAAAATTCCGAAGAAATAAGAGGTAAGTGCTAAGATAAATTTTGGACACACAAACTTGTTAAAAACTATTCTGAATGTTTTCATGCATAAATAATAAGCAATGGGGATGCTAATTTATAAAGTTTAAATTATCGAATAACTATTCTTGCTTAACGAAATGTCTCGGAAACGTTTTACTAATGTAATGCTTGAATGCTTGTTCTATAAATTGTAATAATGTAACAAAAAAATGTTTGTCAAGGCAGGGGTGTGGCAAGGAACAAGTAGTTGATAAAACTGAGTTCAATCTCAAAGCTTTGGTAGAGATTGACTCCTAGAACTGTATGAGAAGTTAAGTAGTTGCCTTTTTCTCTCGTTTGTCTGTCTAAATGTTTCATTCAATATTTTGTGTAGCTTATGCTCTTATAAAGTCTATTTCAATTTATGCAAACGAATGTTTTTTTCCCCTTCTTCTCGCAACAAGTTACAATATTTATTAAGTAAATTTGATTATAATTATAATTTTGAGTTATTAATTCACATTTAAAATGTCATATTATGTTATTATTTTAAGTTTTAGTGGACTATTTTGGAAGGGAAGATTAAACTGCAAAGCAAAAAAATACTCAACATCATTCCTGCTGATTCTTATGTAAAATGATCCCCTGAATCCCAATATGACCTCTGATTCCCATAGTACACACCCTTTTTTGTAGATAGATCTCTCTCTCTCATTTTTTGCAATTTTTAAGTTCAATAGCCATTATTTTTATCTGCAAGATCAGGGAGCTTTATATTAAGCTTCAATATTTTCCTCAAGAGCTGAAGAGAGGAAAAGTATGAATATTAATGGCTTCTCTAAAATATTTTTTAAATCAAAAATCAACGGCACATTAATTTCAATTTACCCACGTTTTTTATGATTTAAAATCAGAATACTACTTCATTTCATTTCACTTCAGGTTCCCCCATACCTATCACTGTACGTGGTTTAACCAGTTGGATGGGCCCTGAAAAAGGCTCTTTTTTAAATTCAGACCAGGAGCAGAGCAATTGCTGATCCAGCACCCCCGGAGGTATTGATTTGGACTGGGAACTTGGAGGATTTCAGAAAGTTTTATAGAGTTTCTTAAAAGATCAGCAATGCGACTTGTACACAAAATGCAATATTTTCAAGATAATTTTAAAAATCATTTTACAAAACGATTTTTTCTGGGATTGGGGCTTATAGAAGTAAGGCTGATGCTCTGGTTTTACAGCTAAAAATAAATGAAAAAAAAATCCCTGAAGCAAGTGATTGCTTTTGATGGTTTTTATTTATTTTTAGGGGGAGGGGGGATAACCCCCCATAACCCCCTGGCTATAAATGTATGCTATAATGCATATAAATGTTATATGCTATAAATGTTAACTTTTAACTTGCAACTGTTTCGGTACCTTCAAAAGAAATATTAAATATTAATATTATATTCTCTTCCACTCTTCTCCTTTAAAAATAATTGTTTTTATTAATTTATGTGAAGCAATTGCTATTTAAAACAAGTTCTGATTGCCTTCAAATTTTTTAATGGCAATCTTGACTTGTTGCACTTTGGTGTTTCAATAAGTTATAAAATGTTTAAACTTCTGCTTTTTAAAATTTTTAAATTTTGATTTTACAACAACTTTTTTACATTTTCAGCACACTAACTTTCTGGATCATATCAGTCTTTCCATTTAAACCAACCTAAGTTTTTTTTTTTTTTTAAACAGGGTTCCTACTCTCATTCAAGAAAAAAATTCAAGGACTACAAATCTATATATTTTACACATGAAATAAAACATGATAAATTTTCTAAAGAGTAGAATTACGAAAAAATGAAACCAGGTGAGTTTTAGAGACAGATGCAATTGAATTTTGAAATGAAAAAAAAAAAAAAAAATCAGGGCACCTAATGGTAAAAGTACAATCATTTTTAAAGTAAGGGCCCTGCTCCACATTGACGTAAAGCAGAAAAATAAAGCAGAAACGTAAAATGGATTAAATGGTGTTCCTATGAAAAGTACCCGGTTTTTCGGTTTCGGTCGCGTTTTCCGCTGATGTGGAGCAGGGCTCTAACACATAAAATTAGGCAAATATGAAAAGGCCACTTATTTTTCAGGACTTCTCAAGAACTCATGAAAAAGTCAAATAGTTTTAATACTTCTCAAAGAACTGTTGGAAAATCAAGTATTTTTCCAGTGCCCCTAGTTGTCAAAATAAAATTATAGGACATTTTAAGATGTAGGAACCCTGTAAAACCAATTTAATACCCTCTCCCAACAACCACTTTTTTTTGCTACCAATTATTTCTTCAAGCTGGGTTCATCTCTAAATTGAGTGTTTTGGTCAGATGATAGGAATGCTTCTCTTGGGTTTGGTATATTGCTTTGTTTCTTGTACTTTTGGTATCTTCCATGAAGAGAAACTGCAGGCTTGGGAGCTTGTTTTTCTTACATGAAGGATTAAGTAGAAAATTCAGATGAAAACAGCACACTGTTGCAACTTTAAATTGTTCCAAATACATTTGAACCTATTTTCATTCAGATGCTCATGTTTTGCTTTTACCTAGCAATTATATGCACAGTGTATAGGAAAGTTTGTTGGTATAAACTGCATATATCCACCCTTCTAACTTATTTGTTACTTCCAGGTTTACGAGCAATATATAAACATTATATACAAACTCTTGTTGTATACAAACTGCTCTGGGAACCATAGATTATGTGTTCACTTACATTTTAAAATCTGTTTTAAACACAGGGAAAGATTTTCTAACCCTTTTTTTTATGTTTGTTGAATTTATGCATAACTCTTTTAATAGAATATTTGGTTTCCAGCTTTTTAAGTAGTTTCAGTGTCTTTATTAACCTTAACCAGGGAACCATATGACAGCGCAATAATGAAAAACGGGACGCATAAACTATTTACTCTCGTGTACCCGTTATGGAAATAAATGGTTAGCCTAAATTTTAAGAAACATCAGCAAATTGAGCAAGTTAATGAGTAGCTTTATCCCTCATGGGTTCCTTGGGGTCATATGTGACCCCAATGCAATTTCTGTTTAATATATCTTGTTAATCAACCATTTGTTTTTAATGGAATTTTGTGGCTTTCATTCTTTTAGTTTTCTATTCAAAATAATGCTATTATTGTGTTTTATTTTTCCCGAATTGCATTTTTTGCACACAAGACCCTTGGGGCCACTTCCCCAGAATGCCAAAAAAAGAGGACGTTGCAACTTTTGTACAAGAGAACTGGACAGAAAATGTATCGAAAAATATCATAAGTGTTTGAAATTCACTTGCAAAAAATCATGTTTTTTCAGGTCTGTAACAGTTATAAATAAATCTACAGTTATTGTAAGTTTTGCTCTAAAATTTTAATTTTTAATGCATAAACTAAATTTTACTTTGATTGTGTCTTTTTATTTTTTTAGCATTAAAAAGTGTGTGAACTTAAATAATGCATGTAACATTCAATAATCATAATAAATTAATTAAAGGAAGCATTGGGGTCGCTTATGACCCCAAGGGTCTTGAGTGCAACTGAAATGGGAGGGACCACGAGGGTAAAAAATTGTTCACACAATTTGTTGATTTGTATTCGTGCAACAGCGTATGGTGAAATTGCGAGATCAATTTCTCAGCAAGTCTTTAACATTGGAGCTTTTCTTAAAATTTGGGTGGATATTCAGACCTTACATTTTGATAACGGGAGGACGAGAGTAAATCATTTTTGTGTTAAATATATGTAAACACTCTTTTGGTAGCTAAATGTTATGACACTATGATGTGGTTCCCGAGTAAGATAAGGGTATCTTTTAACAAAAGCAAAGCATAGTGACTCATGATATCTTGCAGATTCTATAATTTAAAATTCGGTGCTATCAAATTATTCACCCTTGGAACATTGCATTGCTCATATTAAAGTTCTAGATGCCCTATTATCTTGTACTGTTTGAAACTGGGAAGTACTTATAAAAAAAACTTTCACTCTTGGAGGTTTTTTTAAGAAAATGCAAATATTTTAAAAAATTGCCAGAAATGTGCATTTTTAAAACATGGCGAAAAGATGAGTCATAATTGCTTCCCCGTTTTATGGATTCCAGATAAAAGGTTCTGTACTATACAGGGGAAAACTTGAGTCAGCTAAGGCCTATACCATACATAGAAATATGTGTCATAAGGCAAAGAAAATTTTAGACAACAGTCATTTTTGGAAGATGATTTATAAGAATGCTCAAAATTTTGCATTCACATTTTTCTCTAGTATAGGGATATGGATTTCCACTGGACCTGATACCCTACCCAAACTGTTACTGATAATTTTCTTGTCATGTAGTTTAGAAATTTATTCAGGGTTCACAGCAGACTTTTTCAAAATTTTAGGGGAAATTGAAGATTTTGTTTGAAGATGAAGAGGTTTACACAGGACTACAATTTATTGCACAACTGACTAACCAAACCAAAAATACATTTTATCTCGTATAGCATTAATTACAACCTTCAAATAACTCGTCAAAAAAGAGTCGAAACAAATATATTTAGCATATTAAATATTCAGTAGGCACTTTAACTTGCAGTTCTTTTCAAAATTTGTTCCTTTTCACTTTTAATGTTAGGCAATAAAACACAAGTTTTCATGGGATCAGATCCTAGATATTAAATACATGTTTTCAATTATTAGACCTAGAGATAGTATTCATTTTTTAGCTCATGAATATTTTTTTATTTCAACAAATTCGCAGATCTATATATATTTTTTCTTTTTCTAATTGATTCCTTTTCAAGTTTACTTTAGTAATTTTGCTTTTCATATATTAATACAGTGGTTCCCAACCCATGGCTTGCGAGGTTGATCTATGTTATGAATCAAAAACCATTTTTGCATTCAACAATTTATAGTTTGAAATTTTCTACTTTCCCATATTTTCCAATGTTACCTATGCATATATATATACACTGAAGTGACAAAAGTCATGGGATAGCAATATGCAAATTTTCAGATGGCAGTAGCATCGCATAGAACAGGTATAAATGCGCAGTGCTTTTACAGAGCTTTCATTTCTGTTCAAGTTATTCATGTGAAGAGGTTTTAACGTGATGATGACCGCACGACGTGAATTAACAGACTTTGAACGCGGAATGTTAGTTGGAGCTAGACGCATGGGTCATGCCATTTCGGAAATCGTTAGAGAATTCAACATTCCCAGATCCACTGTGTCAAGAGTGTGCCGAGAGTATGAAATTTCAGGCATAACATCTCACCATGGACAGCGCAGTGGTCGACCGCCTGCACTTAAAGATCGAGACCGGCGACGTCTGCAAAGAGTCATAAATTCTAACAGACAAGCAACACTGCGTCAAATCACCGTAGAAATCAATGTGGGACGTACAATGGACGTGTCTGCTAGAACTGTGCGCAGAAATTTGGATTTCTTGGGCTATTCCAGCAGAAGACCGACTCGAGTGCCTTTACTGACAGAACGACATCGCTTGCAGCGACTCTCGTGGGCACGTGAGCATATCGGTTGGTCCCTAGATGAATGGAAAACCGTGGCCTGGTCCGATGAGTCACGATTTCAGCTGGTAAGAGCCGATGGTAGGGTTCGAGTGTGGCACAGACCCCACGAAGCCATGGACCCAAACTGTCAGCAAGGCACTGTTCAAGCTGGTGGTGGCTCCGTAATGGTGTGGGCTGTTTTTTCATGGCATGGACTTGGTCCTCTAGTGCGACTGGACCGAACATTGACTGGAAATGCTTATGTGCAGCTACTTGGAGATCACTTGCAGCCATTCATAGACTTCATGTACCCAAACAACGATGGGATTTTTATGGATGACAATGCGCCATGTCACCGGGCCACAACTGTTCGCAATTGGTTTGAAGAAAATTCTGGACAATTCCAACGAATGATTTGGCCACCTAGATCGCCCGACATGAATCCCATTGAGCATTTATGGGACACCATCGAGAGGTCTGTTCGTGCCCAAAATCCTGCCCCATCAACGCTTTCACAATTATGGACGTCTATCGAGACAGCATGGCTCAATATTCCTGCAGAAGACTTCCAACGACTTGTTGAGTCCATGCCACGTCGAGTTGTTGCTCTTCGCCGGGCAAAAGGAGGGCCGACACGATATTAAGAGGTATCCCATGACTTTTGTCACTTCAGTGTATATATCATTATACTTAAGTTTAGCTATATTCAGGCCGTGAAATTCATCTTAATATTAGCTATGGGCCTCAGGCAAAAAAAAGTTGAATTTATACATTCCTTGGCTGATTTATGATAGTCTAAACATTCAAAAGAAAAGTAAGCAATGTTAAAACTAACGGTAAAAATAAAATTGTAGATGTAGAAGTGGTGAAATTACATTGTAAATTAAATGAGCAAGTTTTACAGAAGTGGATGAAAATGGATTTTGAAATTTCTAATAATCAAAATAAGCAGGTAACAGCTAAATAAACAGCTAAAATTTAATAACATAATAAACAGCTAAAATTTCTTCGGCAGCATGTTATGTTTCTTTTATGTAGAGTTGCAAAACATGTTTTAAAGATCAAATGGTTCATTTTTCAATAGACAAATTTTTTGAAAATTTTGTTCTAAAATGAAAAACATTGAGATGCTTTTGTTTTTATAATGAAATATTTTGTGAAATGTCTGCTTATCAGATTATATAAAAAATGAAAAGTTCAGTTTGGCCAGAAATTACTTTAAATGATCTACTAAATTCACTCGAACAGACGCCTGTGAAATTTTCCATTTTTAGGAATACCAACCAAGATTTAGTACTATTTCAGGAATTTTAGGAGATGAAATTTTTTTAAAAAGAAATTTAGGAAACCATGCTGGTTGAAAAATCTAAAAGCAAAAGTTATTTTTTAAGAAAAGATGTGTTAAATCATGTATGGCTTTTTTCTCCTAAATTGAGTAGTTTATTTTGCTAAAGTTTTTCATTTCCTAAATAAAACTCAAGGACAAAACATTGCTATGATGCTCAGCCTAGTTAGATTCGATTCCGAAATGACCAATACTTCAACAAAAATAATTTGCCACCCAGATAATATAATCCTGGTTAATCATGAGCTTACTGTTTAATAGTACCTACCAAACATTCATTTACTTGATATATATATAGTGTTGTAAAAATAGTTGTTTCAATAAGTTGTCAATTATTTATTTAAATGCCTATTTGTCTTTACAATGAAACCCAAAATTGTAAAATAGTAAATAACCACCAAAATTACATTAAAAGTGCTGATCAAGTTAGTTTGATAAAGTTACTTAGATCAAGTCAGTTAACAGTGCTGATCATGTTATTATGAATTCAGATCATAGGAAAACTGAGCTAAGACTTCAACTAGAAGTGCTACTCTGCTTTGGATTAATCATATTTAATCCACAGAACAGTTTCTATTAACTATGCTATCATTTTCAGATATTTTTCTATTCTTAGTGCTAAATTTTTATTCTTATTGATTACAACTTAAATGCTTGTCTGATATATATATGTTTTCTTTATTCAAAAACTTTTTTTAGCACCATAAAAATTTAGCACAATAGCCCCAGAGTTATTGATTTGGAATGAGAACTTGGGAGGACTTTGTGACCATGACCAATCTTTAATGCGCTCCAGCCACCATTAGTGAACATGGTGGATCCTTGACCGGCTGGGATGGAACCCAAGACCCTCCGTATATGAGCCCAATGCCTGACCAATCCACCCCATGACCCTATCATAACACAGTTGGGCCAACTTTCACAGCTGAAAATACCTTGTTACCTCATTTTATATGTGTCGTCATATGTGTGTATTTATTAACATATTTAAGCATTTTAAACTTTTCCCAAAAAAGTAACAGATTGAAACAGTTCTAATGTTTAAAATATATTAAAAGATGCATTTAAACATAAATTTTAAGTCATTTTTCGGCCCCCTAAAAATTTTAATGGGAAGCTCAAAGCTTCCTGTGTTTTATGGGTGATCAGAACCTGAAAAAATTCACTAGTATCAAAGCTTTATTAGATGGCTTAATTGCTATGAGGAACTTCAGTTTTTAATGCAGGAGGAAAATATTGCCCTTAATCTGGAGTAGTTCATGAATATCCTCGAGAATAATCAATTCTATTTGGCAGTAAAGTCCAACAAATCTTCGATGGCAAATGACGTTGGCTCTTCAGTCAACTGTTGTATGCATACAGATTTTAATTTGGTAAACCTACCTGTGTATAGGCAACGCCTCCTAAATACTAAATGCCTGTAACTTTTTGGCTTTTAGCACAGAGCAAAATTTCATCTTTGGTTCAGAATACACTGCCATCTACCAGAGTTCTTCGAGAAAGAGAAATTAATGATTGGTTCATTTCTAAATTTAAATTTAAAAATTAACCAATCAAAAAATTTGTTTCGAATATTATTTGGATCCATCGCCAATAGCTGCAAAATGCAATTGGTTCACGATACACTGCCATCTACCGTTCTTCAAAAAATTAACGATTGGTTCATTTCTGAATTTAAATTTAAAAATTAACCAATCAAAAAACAACAACGACATTATCGGATTGCCGCAAGGTGGCATTTAAAGTTGAACCCATCTCGACGGTAGCGAAGCAAATGTTATAGGCATTTAGTATTTAGGAGGCGTTGGTATAGGTGAGGAAAGGGTTATCCACAGTTACAAAGACCAAAGTGGTTGGGTGTAAGATGAACTTCAATCATACAATTTATGGCCTAATATATGATGGCAGAATGCTTTTTATAAACATTTTACAAATACATAAAAATGAATACGTAAAATTAACATACAATTGATAATGTGGAATCGTCACCAGTTCTGCTTATAGTTGAATTATTGGCATTCGTATCAGATGAAGATGAAATTGTGGAGCTATCTTCTGATGCTAAAGGAGTAGTAGGTGGACCTAAATATGCAAAGTCAATAATGAATCTTCAAGATTTATGGAAGAATATTTAAAAATAATAGTCTTGAATTTCCAGATTGAAGTTTTTGTATAAAACAATAAAGCATATAATAACATATATAAGCAATACAGTCAAATCTTGTTAATTCAAATAAGTTTAAAATAAATTACTGCTAAGATAAACTACATTTCGGATTTCTGCCTTCTAAAAGTAGAAATTTCATACTAACTGAACTACTGAAATAGATAAAATTTAAAGTTGAATATTTTTATGCAAATGGTTTTGAGCTGAAAAAGGTCTTGTTAAAAATTTAATATTTACATCATTTTTCTTTTCATTTCTCTTCTACATTGCTTTAATTGTTTTTCAAAATGTAAAATACATTTACATCTATTTGAATTTTAGCACACACTGAAATTAAGTCGAAATATGAAGAGGGAAAATATCAACTTTACAAAAAGGTTATTATGAAAACAAATGCAAAATTTAATAACCAAGTCCTTACTTGTTTAAAATTCTATAGTTTCCCCAAAATCAAAAGTAAAAATAATATAATAATGCTTAAAATCAAGTTATAAAAAAATGTATTAAAGTATTGAACTAAAGAATAAAACAAGATAATTTAAGGAAGCTTATGTGCTAATAACTTCCAACTTTCCAAACATTTGAAATATTGACAGGATAGAAAAGGATTTAAGTCTCGAGCATTATATGCATCGTTCAGCAATTATCTTGTTACATCTTAGTATAATTACAAAAAATAAGTTGCAACTTGTACATTAGGGTGGAGCGAAAAACAAAAATTTTGGAATTTTATTCTGTAATACCTGGCAAAAGCTGTGCATGCGTAAGTACAAAACACATGTAAAATATTATCAAGTTTGAGCAACTCCTTTAGGGTCCTACCAGGGCTTGAATTTCTCTAAAAACACGAAAAAATGTCAATTTTCAGAAATTTTTTGGAAAATATAAATAATCACCATTTTTGTTCTATAACCATTAAAATGCTTCCTTTTAACACTCTTTTCATGCATCTTCAAAATTATTTACATTCTATTCAGTATTAAGTTCGTACATGAACCGTAAAGTTCCGTGAAATGAACCAAAAATTGACTTTTTTTTACCATTTTTTGCACGTAGCAATAATTCTTCTTTTGTAATCCAGATTCTATTTTTTGCAATAAATAGGCAAAATGCAGCTTTTAGTTGTAAATGCAATTATATTTCGTTCCATTAACAGCCCAGAACGCACCACAAGGAGGTAAATGCATTCCGGATGTCATTCTGCCTTTCCTATCCAATCAGCCACGTTGTTTACACATTTTCAACACATTTATACGGATGCAATTACTATCTGATGTTAAACAGGTTTCTCCTTTTGAATCAAAGTTAGAAGTTTGACTCATGACTCAGTTTTTACATTGACGATGGCGAGCATAAAGTTTTTCAAATAAATTCATTAGCTTGTCTCTTCCTTCAATAGCAATTTGCCGCCTCACTAACCAGTTCTGAACCCTTAAAACCGTCGGAGTGTAGAAGAGGTATACTTATTGAATCACTGATAAAGTACAACTTGTTTTTGAAAAGTTGTCTTATTAACGTTGCAAGAACTCGGTGGAAGATATCGAAGCTTTAAAAACGGATTTAAAAACGAGTAAAAGTACTTGATGGACATTGTCAATGTAATACAGAAAGAAAAAAATGACCCTGATCTCATTATAAAAACTCGGAGACCTTTCAGTCATTAGCGTGCGTTAATTTGAGCTAACAGACTTATGAATCTGTTAATTTTCAAGATGAATTTCTAATGAGATGAAGAAGATACTCGTCGGTTATATCTTTAAATAATATAAACGTTCAAGAAATTAGAAATTAAAAAAAGAGAAAGAACATTTCCGTGAAACATATAATGAAACGTATAATGAAAGTTAAGCAATCTATAATTCATTTAATTGATTATCTTCTCTTCTTCGTGGATCCGCTGATCCGAAGAAATGCCTGCTTTGTTATTTTTGAGAACTTGTAAATGGCCATGGCAATGGACGATAGTCAAACTGTAAAGGAGTTGGGTTACGGAAAGGCATACAACATCAGAAAATACTTTGAAAACTAAATGAGAACTTTTATGACCAATATTACGTTTTGGAAGTTCAAACTATGAGATATTTTTTAATTGACATTATTAATGGGAGGAAAGTAAACACGCGTTGACCAGTCAATTTATTCTTATAGTTTTAAACTTTTAAAGAATGTGTAATTTTTAATATGATTACAGCTTCATGGAAATTTTCTTTCACGGAAATTTTCTTTCTCTTTTTTTTTTTTTTTTAATTTCTAATTTCTTGAACGTTTCAGAAGCGTATTTTTTAATGATATAACTGACGAGTATCTTTAACTCTGTTAGCTCGAATTAACGAACGCTAATGACGGAGAGGTCTCCACCGAAGTAACACACTTCGTTTTATAAACGTTGTAAAATGGTTATTAACGTTGTAACAACCACTTAAAAACGTTTATAAAACGTTTAAACGTTATTTGTGCTACCTGGGCAATTTTTGATAGTGAGATCAGTGTCACTTTTTTCTTTCTGTATTACATTGACAATGTCCATCAAGTACTTTTATGCGTTTTTAAAGCTTTGGTATTTCCCACCGAGTTCTTGCAACGTTAATAAGACAACTTTTCAAAAACAAGTTGTTCTTTATCAGTGATTCAATAAGTATACCTCTTCTACACTCCGACTGTTTTAAGGGTTCAAAACTGGTTAGTGAAACACGGCAGATTGCTATTGAAGGAAGAGACAAGATATGAATTTAAATAAAAAACTTTATGCTCGCAATAGTCAATGTAAAAACTGAGTCATGAGTCAAACTTCAAACTTTAATTCAAAAGGAGAATTCTGTTTAACATCAGATAGTAATTGCATCCGTATAAATGTGTTGAAAATATGTAAACAACGTGGCTGGGTGGATGGGAAAGGCAGAATGACACCCGAAATGCAGCTACCTCCTTGTGGTGCGTTCTGGGCTGTTAATGTAACGAAATATAATTGCATTTACAACTAAAAGCTGCATTTTGCCTATTCATTGCAAAAAATAGAATCTGGATTACAAAAGAAGAATTATTGCTACGTGCAAAAAATGGTAAAAAAAGTCAATTTTTGGTTAATTTCACGGAACTTTACTTTTTATGTACGAACTTAATACTGAATAGAATGTAAATAATTTTGAAGATGCATGAAAAGAGTGTTAAAAGGAAGCATTTTAATGGTTATAGAACAAAAATGGTGATTATTTATATTTTCCAAAAAATTTCTGAAAATTGACATTTTTTCGTGTTTTTAGAGAAATTCAAGCCTTGGTAGGACCCTAAAGGAGTTGTTCAAACTTGATAATATTTTACATGTGTTTTGTACTTACGCATGCACAGCTTTTGCCGGGTATTACAGGATAAAATTCCAAAATTTTTGTTTTTCGCTCCACCCTATTGTACATAGCAGAAATTAAGAAAATACAGACTTCTAAAAGCTCTTGAACTGTTTTAATCTTTAACATGAATCAAATTTCATCAAGTGCAAAATATTAGTGAGACATGGTAATGTATTTCCCAAGCAAGAATTTAATTTATTAAAAATTTCTTTCAGGGCACTTATTGCTCAAGTGTGCATTATTTAAACTAGATGGTTTATAAAAATATGGGGAAAAAAATCAGAAGGTTAGAGGTTTTAAATAAGTGTTGATTCGTACGGAATTTGCTGCTGTTTGATTGATAAGGAGGTAAATTACATTCTACACACTCTTACAAAATGGTCTCTAAAAAATTATCTTCTCCCATATACTCTTGTCGTCCTGTCAGTAAAATATCCAGGCAAGCATCAGGAAGAGGTAAGATTGGTTGTCAAAATAGTACAGGAAACACAAATCGATTAAAATAATGAAATAAAAATCGAGAAATCTATAATTAATAATAAAAACCCAGTAATAAGCTGCAAAGAAGGAAAGGGGGAGTTTCTTGACAAAATTAAAAGAACTGGCAAAGATGTGAATCCAATAAAAATGTCAAAAGAAAACCTTGCAGCAGGATGAATGGGCAAAAGTCTTTTCCAGGATTCAAAAATTCTGAGAACTGGATATAAAAGATGTGCAGTTGCATATATTGCAGAATACCATGTACAATTAAATGATTAACTTTATCAGGGGTCTGTCCAGGATTTTTCACAGGGTCCGTTTTTTGTGAAAAACTAAATATTTTTGTGAAAAATCAAATAATTTTGTAAAAATCAAACAATTTTGAAAAAAAAAATTGCTTTTTTTTTTTTGAATTAAAAAAAAATAAAAATGAATTTCATTTGTTTTCCTCTTAAAAAAGCGTATTAAACATCAAAAATGCGAAAAGTCCGATTCCTGTAGCGGATGCAAAGAGATTGCAGTTTTCAAAGTGACGTGATCAAGTTTCGAGTGATTCAAGTGACATTAAAAGCATAAAAACGGAACATAAAATAATTTTTTTTGGTGAATTTTTTTTACAATTGCATTTAAAGGTCAATGGTAAACATATTATTAATGTCTGTTAACACAATTAATGCAAAAATAAAATGGAACGATCGTTTAACATTTAGACTCATAAAAGAACAGTTAATTTTGCTTTAAAAATTTTAAAATAATGATCTGAGCAAAAAATAAAGCGAATTTTCATTTATTTGCCTCCTAATAAAGAGTAATTAGCTTGAAAAGTAAGTAAAATTCGATTTTCATATCGGATGCAGAGATCGCTTTTTTCAAAATGAAAGCATCAGAAATATAAAAACGGTTTTTAATAATTTGTTAAAGTCAAAAATTTTAGAGCTATATTTCATCAGGTTTATATGATGAATGTCATTAATAATCACCGACATATTCGCCAAAAATTCGGAGAAAAAATACGGTAGGGAAACATAGCAAAACAAACAATACCAGACTTCCAATATTAACAGACGCAAAAATACATTAATTCCTGAATATAACTAAAACACCACCCTTGTAAGCATTTAAAAAAATAAATAAATAAATGAAATAAAAAAAAGATAATTTTCTGCCAAAATAAGGTCAAAACATCGCACCAAAGACGTCAGATGGAAATAATTTTAATTTTAAATAGCTGATCGCTCTACCCAGAAGCAATCCCATTTTTTCTCCAACCCTAGCTATCTGTTTGCAGTTCTAAGTTCATTCTGCTGATAATTGCTATTATTATTATTTCCTTTATGTTTAAGTCCATAGCAGGGAGAAAAATCCTTACTCTGCACTTCCAGAGAAATCTATAACAACAGCAACATCGCAGCAAGCCACTTTGATTTGCATATGATAAAACAAACAAGCAGAACCGTTAAAGCAAAACAACTACCTTTTTTAAGTTGTTAATTTCTTTAAAAGAAACCAACAAAAAGTGCTACATTTTGCA
>JAXGGA010014805.1:0-31019 GCA_038373865.1 Uloborus plumipes | reverse complement strand
CGATTTTAAAATAGAGACTAAATCAAGAAAGGCATTGTGAAAATCAACACTCACTGTCATTTAAAATATAAAGTTCAGTTTTCAAATCTGATAAATTTTAGAAAAAAAAAACTATTTTAACAAAATTTTAATTGTTTTTATGAATAGAAGTCCTTAAGCATCTAAAGTTTCTAAAGTCTTGAATTAAAAAAAAAAAACTATTTAAATTCAAAAAATGTTCTATTAGCTCCTAGATTGTGAGTACATTAATCACCATCTTAAATGTTGATTTTTGACGTTTTATATCAGTATGTTAGATTTAATGAAAATTTCTATTCTCTTCTCCTCAGTTTCAAAAAATCCCCCCCTGAAATTAGAAGTAAAGGGGGGGAATTCCCCCCTCAAAATTAAACCTCATTTCAAACACCGGCCTAACTATTTCTTTAAAACATTTATTGGGGGACAAAACATGAATTTAACGAGTATTAAGTCGAATGAACATACTTGAGTACAAGCATCTATTGTTTTGAGTCCTTAGACAAGACATCAAATTTTGAACAGAGGTAAAGTTATGTAGACGCATCAGAGATTTTTTTCTTATTTAATAGACGTGTCATCTTTTACATTTGCTCATGTTAATTATCTAAAACCCCTTCGCAGCACTCCTTCGTTTAAGATCTGAAGAAAATCAAATTTGATTTCACGAGAAAAGTGTTTGGTTTCATCCTCCCCAAAAGAAATCTGGTTAAGGCTCTGGTTTATCATACCGAATAACTTTCTAATATCAGTTCTATTCGTAGGAGTTGGCATTTTAAGAAGGCTTTTAATGTGTCGTGGGTCTGCTTTTGAGAAATGATCCGGTCCATATATTTTACTGTATGGAATTTCAATTGAAACTTTATTGCACTAAATTTGACATTTAATTTTTTAGCGTTCTGTACAGCTTTTAATAAAATAGTTTTATTTATTTGGCAGCATGAAGGGTATGCCGCATAAGTGCACTCTTCTGTCTTTTGAAGAAAAAAAATAATTCAAGAAAATATTCTTCTCTGAAAGATTTTCTTTCTGCTGCTGTGTGAAGTTCTTTCTACTTCTTGACGAATAAAATAAATTCCAGATGTAGGGAACTTTGAATTTCCCATGTTGCAAAAATGAGTGAGTATGAATGACTGTAGTTGAAACTTCGGGTTATTTTTCATCAGCACATAATCTCTACCGTGTCCTCCCCTTTTCGCCCTCCGGACGATTCGCCCTCCAACTCGTTAACAAAGAAGAAGGTGTGGCTATTCCAAATCACTGAACCGTATCTTAACGACTGGGATTTTTCTTCATAGCAGGGAAAAATTTAGGGATTAGTATGAAATCGATAAGTGGCAAACTGACGGACTAAGTTTCGTCTTGGCAGAATCAGAACGCGGCGCGGCGGATGACATACCGCAAGCAACTTTATTTTTCGATCAAAACGTAATCTCCCCGAGGCAAATATCTGTTTTCGCGCAGTGTTTAGTGAATTATAAGTTTAAATTTAGAGGTTCTGGTTGATTTTACAGTCTATTAAAATAGGGGTGGCCAACCTTTTTGGGAAGAGTGCCACTATTTGGGGGAAAAAAGCTCCGCATGCCACTCCCAATTTTTCCAACAAGCTTTTTTTTTTAATTAAAAAAAAAAATGACTGACTATGTGGTTTTCACGAAAATGGTACTTTTTTTTCATGCAAGTTTGAGTAGTGGAAATAAAAATGATAATATACAAATAAAACAAATCTGAACTTGTCGTTACTTTGTCGTTGCTTTTATTGGTTCAGTCAGTTGGGTTATGCTCAAATCATAAGCAAATAACATGAAACATTTAAAATTAAAAATTGAAGTCTGTACTCAACGTGGCTTATGAAATTGTAATTTTTTTACCGTGTTATTAATTTTAGGATTAGTTCTTGAAAAGCTAAATATAAGTCAATAACATTTATGCAATAAAGGTGGGGGAAAACACTGAAAAATGAAGTGCTGATTCTTACGTAAAATGATCTCCTGAATTTAAATATGAACACTGTTTTCCCCCATCAAATCCCATCTTTTTACAAAATGCGCCCCCTCATTTTTTTTTTTTTATTACCAGTTTTCGACAGTTTTACAGTCATTTTTATATTTGAAGAAGAAAAGAACATAATAGAAACAGTTAGGAGGGGGGGGGGGGATAGACCTTCCTATGTATTTACTAAAATCATCAAAATCGACCTTTCTTTCAAGGGAATAATTTTAAGATGTTGTCACTTATTTATAGACATAAAACCCAACCCTTTCACAAAGAGTTATGAAATAGTTGACCAAAGTTTTTTTTTATTTGGTAGACATAATACTGTGGCTAAGAGTATCGTACAAACATATTTTCAAGTTTGTAGGTGAAAAATTCAACGAGTTTTGACCAAAAAACAGTTTTAGATATGAATTTTTGAAATACATATCTTATCTATATCTATAAAAATGGATGTATGTTCGTTTGTTCTCTATACAAATCCACAGTTTGCGTCGGACTTTCATCAAACTTGACACAGAGGTTCCTTGATGCCCTAGAATTCTCATATGCGGGGTCTTGAAGTTTTAAAACATCTAAAAAACTCAAATTCAAGTTTTTTGTCAGAAAATGTCCCTTTTATAGTAATTGAGCCTATTTTTGTTGTAATCGAAATAGGCCTTTTAGCATTCAAATTGATAAAACTTAAGGTTTTCAAATATGAGCATTTTCCAACAAAGATGACGATTAAAACAATGAATTTTCAATTTAAGGCTCACCTATTTTATTTTAGCATGAAATAAGTTAAAAACAATTATAATTCATGTTCTCATTTGGCACAAAATATATATGATACAGAAAAATGAGGGGCTCCTTCTGACATTTAATTCTAATTTTTGCGAGCATTTTTTGGTCCTCCTATTAGAGGAATTATGCAAAAATATAGATTAAAAGCCTCATACATTTTCGCTTTTAGCTGGTGCTATTTTTCTGTGAACTTTCCGTGATAATTAATAAGTTCTTTTGAGAGTTTGTACCTAGAACTTTTTGTGCAACCATGTGGATTGAATTCAACCAAATAAGAGGTATGTTGCATTAAAAAGCCCCGTGCAACGCCGGGCAGAAAGCTAGTTTCACCTATAAAAACGACAAAACAGCATTCAAACTTTATTGTAAAATGTTCTCCAGAGATCAATAAAACATAATACAAGCATTTTTTAATAACAATTAATGCTACATTTTTAAATGCAGAGAAAATTAAAAAAAAAAAAAAAAAATCGTCAAAAGTGCATGGTTGGAAAAAATAATCACTGTGTCAAATCCCTTTTTGAGAATGTTGAAAATCTCAAAAAATCGACAACAATATTTGTAGTTTATATTGTAAGTGCATGGAGTAGACTTATATATATTTGGTTGATCTTCTAACATTGTTCACCTGCATCGCCGAAAATGGCGTACGGTTTTGAAATTTCAATCCTTCTGCATCTTGTAAATATTTCAATAATTTTGACGTTCTGAAGTTATTTTAACACATGTTGCCTTAACCACCATTTTACATGTCATATATAGTAGTGATTTCTCGAACTTAGGGTCAGGTATGAAAATGATTCTGTTCATGAATATGAAAACTTGACATTTTATCAAGTTCATTTTCCTTTGTAAGCACAAGAAATGCTTTGCAAGAAGCGCCGTAGTCACATTTCCAATATGATTTCTCTTTTCTTTTGTATGCTATTCGGAACAAATGTCCCCCATAAACGGCAAGCTTGCTTCCACGTTGGGAAGTCAAAAATTCTATCGACGACATTACTCCCAGTGTCCGAGCAAAAGCAAGCAACTGAAATGTGAAATCTGAGTCACCACGTGCTGATAAGGGGGTCGGGGGTGAAGATGTCACGAGGTCTTAGGGACTGATAGGGAAAAAAATTCCGTACGCCTTTTCCCTTCCTACTCTGTAGGGAGATCACTCAAGCGTGAGGGTACCTCACCTGTCAATCATTCGGAGGGCAAAACGTCCGGAAGGCCAAATGTCGGTAGAATCCTTTCTACGGCTCTTTACAAGGCCCATTATCACTTTTTCTGTTTAAAATTGCATTCAATGATACTCCAGAAACATAAAAATATCATTTTCTTCAGCAAGGATGTTGCGTTTAGAAGACATATCTTGACATTTGGACGTTGATGGCTTATTACTCACCTCTATATTATTTTAGGGCGCTTGAAGTGATTGGGAAGCTGTTCAGCAAATAAAAAATCTGATGTTGATGCATAATTAGTATTTTTTACATATGAAATGAACTCTGCTACGCTTGTCCCTTTCATTGCACTCTTAGCCTGAAGAGTAAGCTTCATTCCAGCTTTTCGCCTCACTTGAGCAAAAACATTTTCTAACGCATCCTGCGTTAATCTTCCAGGTAAAACTAATTGGAATTTCTTCATCAGCAGCTCGCAATTACAATACTCAATGAAGGCAAAGTCACACCAGTTTGCATTGGCTTCCTTGAACTTCCAAAACGAGCTTGTTGGAAAACATCGACAACTGCATACAGAAAATCAACGTGCTTATCATTCATATGGCTCATCCCCTTTTTTCTGTGACGAATAGAAACTAAACTGATTCACTGATCAATAAGGCGAATAAACTATGCAGTTGTCAGTACATCCTTTGAAATTTGTTTGAAACTTGGGGCCTTTTCAAGAGCAGCTGCAGATATGATGGAGAAAATTTGAACAGCTAATTTAACATTCATAGTGTTGAAGTGGGTGGGAAACTAACGCGATTTCCGTTGATGATGTCAGCATCTTAAACCAAATTTTGTATCTAATTCCTGAATTCACAATTGCAGAACTCGGTTTTCTTGATAGGTCAAGATATTATTCGGCAAAACAAATGGGTTGTGCAAAAATTCTTTGAATATCTTTGATTAAATGCGAAACATCAGCTAAAATAAAGAATTGGTTTTTTCATTCATTGCATAGTATATTCTATGTAGATAGATTATTTCGAGTTAAAGAAACTCCAGCCGCTTTCTTTGTTCCACTGTTATTGGCGTCTATGTCAAAAATATGCTATTACATTTTGCCCCTCATTTCGAGCTTTTTTAAAATAGTCCATATACATCTTTTTCGAATATATATAATTTTTTTTCACTGACTATTTTGACTTGCTGTTTCCGAATCCGTTGGGTGCCAAACACTAAACCTGAAGCGTTTTCGTCAAAATGACGAAAACCAAGATGGCTGCTATATAAGATATGAAACAAAATGAGGGAAGTTAAACATACTATAATTTAAATTGATAGTACTTTTCAGTCCCTATAGAACCTCGAAAATCCGAACTTCAAAATTCGAAACGTCGAAAATGCGAACACATTTCTATAAACTTTCCTTCATGTGTGGTTAGTAAGTAATGAGGGTTAATGATTGTTAAATTTTGTTGAAAAGGTAAATAATTACATATTGTACATCATGGATGTCATGTACAAAACAATTGTATAACCGCTCTATATGATTGAATGGCAAAACTTTTTCCCAAATGATATTTTATTGGTTATTTTTGGCCCCAATCAGTTCGGACTTCTGACGCTCTACTGTATACATATACGTAAAATAACGGAGCAATTTGTTGCTAAAATGACGAATAGTTGACAACTGAAAATTAATGTATTCAGATGACTGGTGTACTAATTGTGTTTTCATTAAAAGTATTCTTTTTAATTCACTATCAGTACCGCTATCACTGTTGCCATTTTATGGTTTTGAAATATTAATGCAGTCAAATTCATTACATAAGCAGAATCTAGTACATTGCATAGAGAATTTTCTGCACGAACATAGTACACTTTTGCGTCCTGTAGTGCACCTATAGCTGATTAAGTTAAGGACCTCGCTTGCTGCTGGCAGTTGTCTTGTGATAACTTTCACTGGCTGTAATATACTACCAATCTTTCCCCAGCTGTAAAGATGTGGATTGAGAGCCGGTGGGAAAGGTTAACGAATTGATATTCATAAAATAGTTTGGTAATGTACTCGTAAGCAATGAGGATAAAAACCAGGTTCAGTTGGTGATATGCTGCTAAGTTTTGGACGTAAATGCCTCTTTCCGCCCATCTTCCTTTGAAACATAATTGATCGCAAATTTGGTCGATGCAGCTCATTCTCCTTGTGACCATATTGACTGGAAATAAATTTTGATTCTGAATTTATCTGACAGATACGACAATAAATGTTCACCATTTAGTCCATTCATATACTTTATTCTACTAATATTTGCTAACATTCTTCAAAATCTCCTTATCTTCAAAATCTCTTTCTAAATTCCTCTTAAATCTTCGTCAGCATAGGAATCTATGAAGTTTAAGTAAAGAATGTTCTATGAATATTTTACTAATGCTACCACTCATATGATGACAGTTTTTTGTTTCTTAAATCGTTATCACTGTTTTAATACTCAAGGTACTTTTGCTCAATCTGTATCTTTCATCAAAATGGATGGATTCTAAATCAGCTGGATCATTATTTCGTTCACTGAACCATGGCGTGCGTCTTGCGATATGCTCTAACATTTGAAAATCGGCCAACTGAAAATTCTCCACACGATCTATACGACTGGCGTCCAGGTTTGTTTACGAGAAAGGGATGAAGGAAATCTACGCTTGAATCGCCGAAGTCGAGGGCACAAGCGGAGCTTCAAAAAGGGGTATGTTGTGACGCATCTTTTCACCAAATCGCATTGGAGAATGCGGTTATTTTGCAACTTCGTGTTTAAGCTTTGCTTCGAGCTAAGCTTCCATTGAAACGGCGTGGAGAATACCTGTGTAAATGCACTGATAGAAGTGAACTTTTCAACATTCTCAGATGAAAAGGAGTCAAGCTGTATAAATTTTACTATTAATTTTTCTGCCTTTTCTAGCTCATGAGTTTTAAGCTCTCCATACTGTCTTTCTTTTTTCCTTTGGGAATTTTCTAAGAACCTAAAAATACATTCGATCATTCTTAATTCTTTCGTGTAAGTTAAAAATTAACCGAAAACTTTTGAAGCCAATTCGCTAACATTATTCAGGGCTGTTATTACTACCTTGCACCTTTCAGTGTCAACTTTTTTTGTGTCATCAATTAAGGTAGAATGAGGCCATTCCTTTTTTGGCAACTTCATCCAGTGAGGACCCTCCCACCAACGGGATTCTATCAGTTTCTTTGCTGAGTAACCTCTTGAAGGCAAATTAGCTGAAGACAGGTGAACGTGAAAATCCTCTCCTACTTGATCCAAATTTGGGGTTGCATCTTGTTAAGTAAAAATGACAAGCATTGCATTCTTTATTGCAAGCCTAATTTCTCAAATTTTCAATTAATATTAAGTACCGGAGGCGTTACTACGTTAGCTGCGACATCGCACACATGGGTTGGCTTGTTGTAAGGGGCTAGGCAGCTAGTTCCCACACACATTGTATAGGCGATTCTCTGTAAACTTTTAATTTTCCATACAGAATCTGTCCTGGAATGGAGTTTTTAAATGTTCGTATAATTATAATACTATTGCTCAGGAAATGAAGCTATTATTTTGGTTTAACAGAGGGCCTAACCTAACTCGTTTTGAATTTAAACTGTTTTTACTCATCTTTGACGGAGTTGCTAGGGGACGCACTCCACCCTAATTTGCTCCCATTTCTTCACAGGTTCGTCATTTCGAATTTTTCCGAGGGGGGGGGGGGCAAAGGGTTTAAACACAATGTAAATTTGCGAAGAAATGGGCAAAAACCACGCCTACTTGCATGTGAATACATTGATTTCCCAAAGTCAGGGGGAGACAGTTGACACCCCTGACCCCCCCCCCCGTTGTCCGTTTACCTTGCCGTGGTGGGGGGGGCTTGCGGTGTGGTGTGTTTGGGGCGAGCTCTTGGGCGGAGTAGTGACCCCCAGTTGCTCAAACCGAAGTTCGGCGGGTAGGGATTTTTTTCTCCCTCCTTCCCTCATCACACTTACCAAATTTCGGAACAAGGCCCAAGCCAAGGTTCAGCGACCGTGCCGATGGCTGCATGGTACCGGGGACAAGCGGTATCTCAAGCGGTCGACTTCAGGGCTAGCTGGCGAACCCTGTCGTACGCAGCCTTACCCCTGTGTAGGGGGGCTACGCAGGGGCTCGACCCCGTTCTTTCCCCCCAGTTCTCCGGTCCGCTTATGAATTCAAAAGAAAAAAACTCTTCTCCCCCTAGTGGGGAGCGTCAGATGAATACGTCTAGTGCTGCTAAATTTTTTATTATTAAGCGTAGTGATCCGAATTATAATTTCGTCAAAGTTTCTCCTTTTCTAATTAATAAAGCGTTGGTAAATTTAATAGGCGAGTTTCAGTCAGTTAAAAAACTAAAAAATGGTGAACTCTTAGTAGAAATTAAAGATACAAAGCAAATTAAAGCTATACTGTCCATAAAACAAATTGGCTCTTTTCTAGTCACAGTCACACCGCATTCTTTCTTAAATTTTTCAAGAGGAGTAATTTCGGAGCCTGACCTCCTGTATACATCTGAGCAGGAAATCCTGGAGGAACTGAAAGATCAGTACGTTACTGGTGTCAAAAGGATCACCATCAAACGTGATGGCGAGATGGCGCCAACTAAACACGTCATATTGACTTTCAGTAAGCCTGACCTTCCTCCACGCGTCAAAGCAGGTTATCTCTCTTGTCCGATCAGACCATATATCCCCAATCTATTACGATGCTTTAAATGTCAGCGGTTTGGTCATTCAAAAATTTCTTGCCGTGGAACCAACACTTGTGCCAGATGTGCGGAACCCGGCCATGACAGTAACGAATGTACAAAAGAATTTAAATGTGTTAACTGTAAAGCAGATCATCCCTCATATTCTCGAAAATGCACTAAGTGGATAACAGAAAAAGAAATACAAACCATCAAAACAACACAAAAGTTATCATACCCAGACGCCAGAAAAATAGTCGAATCCCGGACACCTACTGCAGGTCTTTCATATGCTGCATCAGTTAAAAAAGTATTAAAATCTGTTAGCACACAAACAATTAGCCAAAATGAAATCGCTGCCAAACCTAAAACAGTTAACGCAACCAAGTCGCCAATTAAACAAAATAATAGCTCCAAGCAAATAAATTTAAACACACAAGCACAAGTTGTTAAAAATAATACTGATGAAACTCAAACTGCAAACCCTGTAAATCTTAAAAAAACGAAACAAACTGCAGCAAAAAAGAAACTTATTCAAATGCGCGCTAAAATGGGGGTTCCCTCTAAACAAAGGCCCCCTCAAATTTTTCAATTTAAAAAAGAGGATTTCTTGTATTCTGGCAAGAAAAATGCACTGACGAAATCTCTTCACGAGGAACTTGCTCCTTCTCATGGGGAGGTTGAGGATGTTGAATTTGAAGAACTCCCGCCATCCGAAGATGAAGGATGGACGGACGTCTCTGCAAAATGAGCTGCTTCTCTTTCCTTTGGCCTTTTTTCTCTTCCTTTTCCTTCATGGCCCTGTGCATCCTTTCGTGGAATTGTCAGAGTTACTCGTATAATGTCACGGACGTCAAAGATCTTGTCGAAATTCACGAACCGGCCATTTTCTGTCTGCAAGAAACATTCTTGTCACCTACTCATCGACCGAGATTGAAAGGTTTTGAAATATACCGCAAGGACTGCTTGACAGGAGACCGTCGTTGCAGTGGAGTGGCGATGCTAATCTCTAATGATTATGCATCTAGCCAGCTCAATATCAACACGTCCCTCCAGGCAGTAGCTGCGCGTGTTCACCTTCACTCTCTGGTCACAGTGTGCTCTGTGTACATTCCACCTTCTTACGATTTGAGAAGCGTGGAATTGCAGACATTGATAGATCAACTCCCAACCCCATTTCTCATCTTGGGGGATTTCAATGGCCACAATCCTCTCTGGGGGAGTCCAGACACCAAAAGTAGAGGATTGATAATAGAAGACTCTTTAAATGACAATGATCTATGCGTACTGAACAATGGTGAAAACACTTATTTCCATCTTCCAACGCACACTTACCATGCCATCGATCTTGCAGTATGCTCACCTTCTGTTCTGCCACTGTGGGATTTCCATGTTGAAGGTGGACTCTACACCAGTGGCCACTTTCCGATCAAGATAACATTTACTGGACGCTGCAGCTATAATGAGCAGCAGCAATCCCGTTTCCGCCTTGATCGAGCCGATTGGGCAACATATACCCAGCTGGCAGAAATAACATTCGAAGTTGTGAATGCCGCGGACATCGATGAAGCGGTAAGACGAGTAACCGACACTATTTTGAATGCAGCGAACGCTGCTATACCAAGAACCACTAAGGGCATGATTAAATTTCCTAAACCTTGGTGGAATTCTGATTGTCAGGCAGCTTATAAAAGACAAAAGAAAGCATGGAGCACATTTCGTCGCTATCCGTCCACGCAAAATCTTGTGGCACTGAAGAGAGCTCGTGCTGAAGCTCGGAGGATTCGGCGAAAAATCGTGGCAAACATATGTCAGCACAATCACGACGTCCACCCCATCCAAGACCGTTTGGGGCAAAATTAAAAAAATCGTTGGTAATTATCAAACTTCTTGTGCTCCCATACTTGAGAAAAATGGTCAAACAATATCTGACCCTAAAGAGGTGGCCGACTGCTTGGGGACTCATTTGGCAGAAGTCTCCAGTGCAGTCAATTATAGCTCAAAATTTTTAGCTTTTAAATCCCTTAAGCAACGTAAAATCCTTAATTTTAACTCAAATATTTTAAATACATATAATCAAAATTTTACTTTTAAAGAACTTGTTACACCTTTGGAAAAAACTCACAATACTTCACCTGGGCCGGACAAAATACATAACAGCATGTTGAAAAATTTAAGTAAAACTTTTTTAGCTAATATACTACATCTTTTTAATAGAATTTGGAATGAACATAGTTTTCCACAATCTGGACTCAAGCAACAATAATACCATTACTGAAACCGAACAAACCACCCAATCAACCCGAAAGCTATAGACCTATAGCTCTAACAAGTTGCCTCTGTAAATTGATGGAGCGGATGGTTAACGCCAGACTGACTTTCATTCTGGAGGCCAATCAACTTCTATCTTCCTTTCAAAGTGGATTCAGGCGCGGCAGGAGCACCATTGACAACTTACTGCTTCTCGAAACATCGATTAGAGAAGCACTTCTCAAACGAAAACATCTTGTGAGCGTATTCTTCGATATTAAAAAGGGATATGACTTTACCTGGAGATATGGGATCCTCAAAACTCTGCACGAATATGGGTTGCGAGGTAACCTCCCCATCTTCCTCTCCAATTTTTTGAAACATCGATCTTTTCGTGTACGGGTCAAATCTGTTCTGTCGGATACCTTCATCCAAGAAGAAGGTGTACCCCAAGGAAGTGTGTTGAGCGTTACTCTTTTCATTATAGCAATCAACAGCTTACACGAACAACTGCCACCCGCAGTCAAAGGTACTATGTTCGTTGATGATTTCCAAATATCCTTTTCATCATCGAACATGAGTATCATTGAAAGACAGCTTCAAACAGCTATCAATAAAGTCTCTCAATGGGCGGAGGAGAATGGTTTTTCCTTCTCCCCGCAAAAAACTTTCTGCATTCATTTCTGCCGTAAAAGAGGTCTTCATCCTGATCCGGACCTTCACGTTAACAACCAACCAATATCTGTAAAACCCGAAGGAAAATTTCTTGGAATCACACTCGACAATAAACTTAAATTTTTGCCACACATACGAGAGTTAAGAAAAAAATGCTCATTGAAACTGAATATTCTCAAAGTCTTAGCAAACACTTCTTGGGGTGCCGATACAGAGTCCATGCTAAAAATTTACAGGGCTCTGATACGCTCAAAAATTGATTACGGTTGTCAAATCTATGGCTCTGCAGCTAAAAGTTATTTACAGATACTGGCTCCAATACATAATCTCGGACTGCGCATCTGCACAAGGGCATTCCGAACCTCGCCTATTCAAAGCTTACATATCCTAGCACATGAACCTTCTTTGCACTATAGATGTCTAAAGCTATCTCTAGATTTTTATTTTAAAATTAAACCAAACCAAAACCACCATTTGCATTTACATATCTTCTATCCATCATATAGGGTCACCCGGGGCAATTCCTGGTCAGCAAGTTTCTGGGGTAATTCCTGGTCACAGTCCTTTTTATGTCTTAATAATCCTTCAGCAAAATGAAAAAAATCACAGAGGTACTCTGAACTATCTTCATTGTAATTCATTATTTAATTATGAGTTGACTGTGTATTTAGTTTGAAAAAAAAATCTTTTTAAAATCGCTTGTTAAATTTCGTAAAACAAGATTGGCCTTTGTTTTGATACATTTGTACAAAGATCGTAATCAAACTCAAACTTATGAATATTTTTCTTTTTCGTTTTTTTGATTGAATTAGGTACCATGTCAGTTACTGAAAAATAGTTTTGGATTTACCATTATTATTTTGAATAATTTGCAGGAAGGCTCCAAATAATGCCCCTGGCTACTGGGGTAATTCTTGGTCAGTGGGGTAATTCCTGGTCAGTCCTTTTTTTTAATATTTATGGATTATTATTTCACCTATTATTGACATATGTTATTGATTTAAACTATATGTAACTCTGTGAGCCTTAACTGCAAAGTTAACTGTAACCGCAATGTAACATTCTTATCTGTTAATGATAAGTATACAATATACTGAATTTTTCTTTGTTAAATTTCATCCAATTATTTTATAAGTTTTAATAATTATTCTTAGTTATACTAAGAAAAATGCTTAATTGTAACTGCATTGTACTATTCACTTAACTGTTCACCTTAACCTGTTCATAACAGACAGAAGCATGTGCTCAGTGTGTATGGTGCATGTGCACCATATTTTTTATGGACCTATTTATTTGGTAGGTGAAGATTCATTCACAACAGATATAAAAGCTGTAGCTATTGCATACAAAGTGTATAAAAAGTATTTTGGCTAAGTTTTATTAAGTAAAGCTATTATGTTGAAAACAATTGCATTCTTCCTTAAAAAAACTAAATACAGTGTTTAATTAGCTATATATATAAATAAATTCTTTATCTAATTAATTTAATAACTTGTATTAATAATGTGCTTACAAAATGTATGCATTTTCATCAATCATTTGAGTGACCAATAATTGCCCCGTAAGTGGCCAGGAATTACCCCATCTCTGGGGTAATTCCTGGTCACTAATTAACGACAATTACTCAAGTTAATTATGCATTGTTGATAGCATGAATATTTTATTCGATGGACATCCCAATGTGCTTCCTCCATACCAAAATTTGTAACTCTAACTTAGATAGATTTTGTGATAATTGGATGTTAATGCTTTTTGACCAGGAATTACCCCAGGTGACCCTATATCATAGAGCCTAGAACCAACTTCATTTGAAATTATTTGCGCCCTGAAGCCAAAAACGATGTTTGTGATGATTAAAATATTGATAAAAAACTCTATGGTAACGAATTTGAAATTTGGTAACGGATTTGACCAGTAACGGACTTGACATTTCAACAAAAATGTCAAATTATGGTTAGGTTGTCGAATTTAAAAATTGAACAACAATATGCATTTTCTTAGAGTTGTATAATAAACAATATTTCAGGGTAAAAGTTTAGAAAAAGTAAAAATCAATACTAAAATCTTTGGTAACGGACTTGACAAAGAATAAAAATACGCACCTGGAAAAAATTTTGTGCGAAACGCCACTGCAATACTTCTCGACTCAGGGAAACAAAATGGTACAAAATAGTTACGTCACTAATTTGTTAAGTTAACTGAATACGTGTTACCATCTTTTGACTTCAATAAATACTTTTTTTAGCTAAAATAATCTTAGGGTAACGGACTTGACAAGAACTTCCGGACAAAATATATTCATACATTTCTTATTGAAATAAAATTACTATTGTCAATATTTATCATGAATACCATATACTAATAGTCAATATATAAAAATACTATGTCGCATTTACTTTTTTTGACCATTAAGTATAGGAAAAAAATAGTTGAACTTGCGAAAATTGGAAATGGACAAGCGTTTTTGCCTTGATTCTCATTTTTAAAGACTTATATAAAAATAAATAAATAAATTTCAATAATTTGTTGAGTGATAGAATTTTTTTGGGGGTATTCCTTCCAGAAAATAATTATTCGCATTGAATTTAAAATATAAGTTATGCTTCAAAATCGTCTTTTTAACCTCCGGACAGCAAATGTAAGCAAATTTTGAAAATGCCCCACTGCTGACTTGGTATACCAGCAAATCTACTCTGAAGTAAAGCAAAAATATTCCTCATATAAAGAAATCTTTACCGACGGGTCTAAATCAAGTAATCGCGTTGGCTTCGCTGCAGTAATTGACGGTAATACTATTTCACAACAACTGAATACTTCCTGCTCAATCTTTACTTCTGAAATCAAAGCCATAGCCACCTCTCTCCAAACAATAGCCCAATCAAATCACAAAAAGTGGATAATTTACACAGATTCGAAAAGTTCTCTAGATGCTCTTTCAAACTGCAGAAACACTAGTCACCCTTTTGTCGTTCAATCTTTTCAGTTATACCATAGCCTAAAACAAAATAATTTTAAACTTATCTTCTGTTGCATACCTGGTCATGTTGGTATTGCTGGCAATGAAGCAGCAGATACAGCTGCTAAGGCTGCAAGTGTCCATGGCGAAGACCTGGTTCCCTTTGACGACATAAAAAAATGCATAAAAGATTGTCTTAACATCAATTGGCAGCGTGACTGGGATGGAGAGGTGCAAAACAAATTGCACTCTATCCAGCCCTTCACAAAAGGTTTCAAATCCTTTGATATTAAGCGAAGGAAACAAGTCGTCATAGCCCGTCTTCGCATCGGCCATACCAGGTTCACACACAAACACCTTCTTTGTCGCGAACCAGCGCCTATATGTATTAACTGCAATATCAACCAGACAGTGTTTCATATCCTGTGTAAATGCCCAAATTTTAACCAAACTCGTTTTAAACATTTTAATAACTTTTATCCATCTTTGACTGAATTACTTGGGGATATACCTCATCCTAATTTGTTCCCCTTTTTACATGAAATTGGTTTTATTTCTCTAATATAGTGGTTTTATCTTTGTCTTGTGTATTCTGTCCTTGTTTTAGTTATTTATTTTTGAATTTACTTAAAAATATGTCTTTTCGTCTTCTTCATCAGTTAAGATTTTAAACGTCATTTATATGTCTGTTTTTAAAATGGTTTTAAATTTTTATATGCTTTTTAGGTTATCATCGTTTGGCGCAGCATAGCCTATGAAGGCTCTTGTGCCAGTAAACCTCAAGTAACCAACCAACCAACCATTGACACCCCCTGACTTAAGGTCAAATGAAATTTGTGTTTTTTTTTTTTTTTGATAAATCATGACAGGGGACAAGTCCCCTGTCGTATTTTTATGAGGGGGAATGTCGCCTGGGGACTTTATTTTCAATTAGTTGCGTAATATCTGCAAAATAAGTGAACATAATTAGTTGCGAATCTACCGATAAATATAGACACATATCAGGCAAATGATAAATAATATGGTTCATAATTAAAATACCTAAACCCCCCCCCCCCGTTGTCCGTTTACCTTGCCGTGGTGGGGGGGCTTGCGGTGTGGTGTGTTTGGGGCGAGCTCTTGGGCGGAGTAGTGACCCCCAGTTGCTCAAACCGAAGTTTGGCGGGATGGGATTCTTCCCCCTTCCTTCCCTCATCACACTTACCAAATTTCGGAACAAACCCAAGCCAAGGTTCAACGACCGTGCCGATGGCTGCATGGTACCGGAGCCAAGCGGTGCCTCAAGCGGTCGACTTCAGGGCTAGCTGGCGAACCCTGTCGTATGCAGCCTTACCCCTGTGTAGGGGGGCTACGCAGGGGCTCGACCCCGTTTTTCCCCCCAGTTCTCCGGTCCGCTCATGGATTCAGATATTAAAAACCTTTCTCCCCCTAGTGGGGAGCGTCAAAATGTTTCGTCAAGTGACCCAAGATTTTTCATTATTAAGCGCAGTGACCCAAATTTAAGTCTCATTAAACTTTCTCCCTTTTTGATCAATAAAGCACTTACTCATTCAATAGGCGAATACCAATCCGTTAAAAAACTACGTAGTGGTGAACTTTTAGTCGAAATCAAACATCCAAATCAAATCAAACCCATAATGGCTGTAAAACAACTAGGTTCATATCTCGTAAATGTTTCAGAACATAAATTTCTTAATTTTTCGAGAGGCATCATTTCAGAGCCTGATCTTCTTTTTACATCCGAAGAAGAGATCCTAGTGGAAATGCTTAGTCAGAATGTCAGTGGAGTTAAAAGGATAAAAATTAAACGAAATGGAGAAATGACTGATACCAAACACCTTATATTGACATTCAGTACCCCTGTCCTCCCTGCACGTGTCAAAGCTGGGTATCTCTCTTGTCCAGTAAGACCGTATATCCCAAATCCGCTTCGGTGTTTTAAATGCCAGCGGTTTGGACATTCCAAGCCTTCGTGCCGTGGCACAAATACTTGTGCCAGATGTTCTGAGCCCGGCCACGACAGCAATGAATGCTCCAAGGATTATAAATGTGTCAACTGCAAGGGAGATCATCCCGCATACTCTAGAAAATGCCCCAAATGGCTCCTCGAAAAAGAAGTACAAGTCGTTAAAACTACCGAAAAAATCTCGTATCCTGAAGCCAGAAAAATTATTGAATCAAGAACACCCACTACAGGCCTTTCTTACGCTGCTGCAGTTAAAAAAGTCTTAAAATCCTCAAGCACCCAAACAGATGCTCAAACAGAAACAAGTAATAAACCAAGTAGCACACTCAAACAAAACAATCAAACTAAGTTACCTAACTCTCCAAAATCAACAAATAATCAGATCCATATTTCAAAATCACAACAAAAAAATTCTAACGAAACTAAAGTGCAAACTGTACAAAAACCCAGTACAAGCACCGCAGTAACATTTACCGTAGACAACACAAAATATCAAAATCAAAAGAAAACTGTTGAAAAAAAGAAATTGATCAAATCACGTGCTAAAATTGGGGTAGCCGCCAAACAGAGGCCCCCTAACTTTTATAATTTCAAAAAAGAGGACTTCTTATATTCTGGAAAGAAAAATAAATTGACGAAATCTCTTCATGAGGAAGTTGTTCGCCCTCACGAGGAAGTAGATGATGTTGAATTTAAAGAACTTCCGCCATCCGAAGATGAAGGATGGACGGACGTCCCTACTAAATGAGCTACTTCTCTTTCCTTTGGCCTTTTTTCTCTTCTTTTTCCATCATGGCCCTGAGCATTATTTCTTGGAATTGTCAGAGTTACTCGCATAATGTCACGGACGTCAAAGATCTTGTCGAAATTCACCAACCGGCCATTTTCTGTCTGCAAGAGACATTCTTGTCACCTACTGATAGACCGAGGTTGAAAGGTTTTGAAATGTACCGCAAGGACTGCTTGACAGGAGACCGTCGTTGTGGAGGAGTGGCGATGCTAATCTCCACTGATTACGCATCTAGCCAGCTCAACATCAACACGTCCCTCCAGGCAGTTGCTGCGCGTGTTCACCTTCACTCGCTAGTCACAGTCTGTTCGGTGTATATTCCACCTTCTTATGATTTGAGAAGCGTGGAATTGCAGACATTGATCGATCAACTCCCACCCCCATTTGTCATCTTGGGGGATTTCAATGGCCACAATCCTCTCTGGGGGAGTCCAGACACAAACAGCAGAGGATTGATAATAGAAAATTTTATTAGTGACAACGATCTATGCATCCTTAACAACGGTGAAAATACATATTTCCATCTACCTACGCAAACGTACCATGCCATCGATTTGTCAATATGTTCACCTTCGCTTCTGCCTAACTGGGATTTCGAAGTGGAAGGTGGTCTCTACACCAGCGGCCACTTCCCGATCAAGTTAACCTTCACTGGACGCTGCAGCTATAATGAGCAGCAGCAAGCCCGTTATCGCCTTGATCGAGCTGATTGGGCAGCATTTACCCAGTTGGCAGAAATAACATCGGAAGTAGTGAATAATCCTGACATAGATGCAGCAGTAAGTCGAGTAACCGACATTATTTTAAATGCAGCAAAAATTGCTATACCAAGAACCACAAGAGTTAAGATTAAATATCCTAAACCCTGGTGGAACGCTCTTTGCCAGGAAGCTCATAAGACCCAGAAAAAGGCTTGGAGCAAATTCCGTCGATATCCGACCACAGATAATTTAGTGGCGCTCAAAAGAGCTCGTGCTGAAGCTCGGAGGATTCGGCGGAAAAGCCAGCGGGACTCGTGGCAATCGTATGTCAGCACAATCACGACGTCCACTCCATCTAAAACCGTATGGAATAAAATTAAGAAAATCGCTGGAAATTATAAAACAAGCTGTGCTCCCATTCTAGAGAAAAATGGACAAACAATATCTGATTTTAAAGAAGTGGCTGACTGCCTGGGGACTCACTTGGCAGAAGTCTCCAGTGCAGATAGTTATTGTCATAAATTCCTAGCTTTTAAATCGCTTAAAGAGAGAAAAACATTAAAGTTTCAATCCAATTCCTATGAATCATACAACATAGATTTTACCCTCATAGAATTAATTGCTGCTTTACAAAAAACTAAAAACACTTCGCCAGGTCCTGACGAAATCCACAACTTTATGTTAAAAAATTTAAGCTCATCTTCATTACATAATATTCTCCTCCTTATTAATAGGATTTGGTCTGAACAATCTTTCCCGAAACTCTGGACTAAAGCAATCGTAATTCCTTTACTTAAACCCAATAAGAACCCTACTCAACCTGAAAGTTATCGACCAATAGCCTTAACTAGTTGTTTTTGTAAATTAATGGAGCGTATGGTCAACGCTAGACTGATGTACGTTTTGGAATCGAATTATCTGCTGGCATCACATCAAAGTGGATTCAGGCGTGGAAGGTGCACCATCGACAACCTGTTACTATTAGAAACATCTATAAGGGAAGCATTTTTGAAAAGAAAACATCTGGTGAGCGTATTCTTCGATATGGACAAAGCATACGACCGTACCTGGAGATATGGGATCCTTAAAACCATACACGAATATGGATTGCGAGGAAATCTCCCCATTTTTATCTCCAATTTTCTCAAACAGCGAACCTTTCGAGTACGTGTCAAATCTGTCCTATCGAATAACTTTATCCAAGAAGAAGGTGTACCCCAAGGAAGTGTACTCAGCGTCACTCTCTTTCTAATAGCAATTAATAGCTTACACGAACAACTGCCCCCCGCTGTTAAGGGTACTATGTTCGTTGACGATTTTCAGATCTCTTTCTCGTCACCGAACATGAGTATCATTGAAAGACAGCTTCAAATAGCCATCAATAAAGTCTCAAAATGGGCAGAGGAAAATGGCTTTTCTTTCTCAGCACAAAAAACATTCTGCATACATTTCTGCCGAAAAAGGGGCCTTCACCCTGATCCGAACTTACTCATTAATAATCAACCAATTGCTGTAACAGATCAAGGAAAATTCCTTGGAATCACATTTGATAATAAACTCAAATTTATACCGCATATTCAAGAATTAAAAAAGAAATGTACCTTAAAATTAAATATTCTTAAAGTCTTGGCGAACACTTCTTGGGGTGCCGATTCAGAGTCCATGCTAAGAATCTATAGGGCTCTAGTACGCTCAAAACTTGACTATGGATGCCAAATTTATGGCTCAGCTCCCAAAAGCTATCTTAAAGCCCTGGATACAGTGCATAACCACGCCTTACGCATTTCAACCGGAGCTTTCCGAACCTCACCTATCAATAGCCTATACATATTAGCGCATGAACCATCACTGTATAGTAGAAGACTCAAGCTTTCCCTTAATTTCTATTTTAAAATCAAACAGAATACAAAACATCCTTTGCACTTATATATTTTTCATCCATCAAATACCGATTTATTTCTACGTCGTCCTTCGTGTACACCAACATTTGGAATCCGAATGCGACAGGCGCTCAATAGTCTACAAATTTTAGACTTAAGTACAAATAACACACCAGAGCTAATTGAACCCTGGAACAAAAATAATTTATCCGTTCTTCACGCTTTCGATAAATTTCCAAAAAACACTACAACTGACTCGGTATATCAACAAATCTACTACGAAGTGAAACAACAATATTCAGTGTATCATGAAATTTTTACTGACGGCTCGAAAACGAATGATCATGTCGGCTTTGCGGCAGTAATTAATGATCAAACCATCGCACAACAGTTAAATAATTCCTGTTCTGTCTTCACATCTGAAATTAAAGCTATAGCCACATCTTTAGAAACAATAGCAGAATCACATCACAAAAAGTGGATTTTATACACGGATTCAAAGAGTGCATTAGATGCTATCATTAACTGCAACAGCAATAGTCACCCTTTAGTTATACAATCATTCCATCTACATAACAGTCTCAAACGAAACAATTTTGAAATCCTTTTTTGTTGGATACCAGGTCATGTTGGCATCACTGGAAATGAGGCAGCAGACACAGCTGCCAAGGCTGCAAGTTCCTATGTTGAAGACTTCGTACCATTCGAAGACATAAAAAAATACATTACGGACTGCCTTAACAATGACTGGCAAATACATTGGGATGGAGAAATACACAATAAATTACACTTCATCCAGCCATCTATAAAAGGCTTCAATTCTATAAGAATTACGAGAAGGGAACAAGTTGTTATTTCCCGTCTTCGAATCGGCCATACGAGATTCACGCATAAGTATCTTCTTTTCCGCGAACCAGCTCCGGTGTGCAATACGTGCAACGTTACTCAGACAGTGTTGCACATTTTGTGTAACTGCCCAAATTTTAACCAATCTCGTTTAAAGTTTTTTAATTGTTTTTATCCAGCTTTGACGGAATTACTTGGGGATTCACCCCATCCTAATTTGTTTCCCTTTTTACATGAAGTTGGTTTTATATCTCTAATTTAGTGGTTTTAGCCTTGTCTTTGTTTTATTCTATATTTCTGATTCTACTTAAAATTGTCAGTCCTTCGTTTCTCTTGATTAGTCAAAATTTTAAACTACATTTATGTATGTGTTTTTAAATGTTTTTAAATTTTTTATGCTTTATAGGTTGTCATTGTTTGGCGCAGTATAGCCTATAAAGGCTCTTGCGCCAAAAAACCCAAGTCAACCAACCAACCAAAACATCCTTTGCACTTATATGGGTGATTCTTCGATCAATGCGTTTTTTGTGTCCCCTAAGAAAAAATATTCTGTTTAATTTCACACTCATTATAACACTAGTAGCCGCTATTTTTATGATTGTAGTGGTAAAGGTCAGACGAAATTTAAATTTTTGGGGGGTTTATCGATAACAGGGGAAAATGCGTTGCCAGGGGAGTGACACTATTGTCAGAATTCTGGTTTGATTTACTATTATTTCACTTATTTTTCGGTGTAAAATCACAGTTTGGGCTCATTTCTATAAGACCTGTATTCAAAAAATTTTTTCGCGTTGTAATAAAATAAAAAAAATCAATCTTGAAAACACGACATGTTGCATACAAGTCGCACCGCAGATCCCAAATAAAAATACTTCCTGCATTATTTACGCTCATTCAAATTGCATTCACAGGGGCAATTAAGATTAAAAATGAAACTAATTATGCTTATGACACAGTTTTAATGTATATTTACCCTTTTTTGGAACAAAACTGCCAGGGGAGTGACGCCAGAGAAGTGACAAAATCACACATTACCTATAAAAACAACATCACGTGTTCTTCTTACCAGAACTTCACGTAAACCGTGATGTCTGCACACAATAAGCATTACATTATAGATAGGCACACTTATGTAACGATGAAACATAAAAAGTTATGCTTACCAGGGGAAATACTACAGCGACTGGCGCAGTAAGCTTTGAGGCACTTTCAACAAGAACCGATGCAATAATATTCGATTTTCTTTGAAACCACGTAGCTTGCTTTTAACTTTACTTAGTATTACACTGGTTATTCGCAATAAACGTCATCCTCATGTATTTTTGTGCTAAATTTCAGTCTTTGAAGTTCGCCAGGTGAAGGTGACACTGTTGTTATGGCCCGTTGAAAAGTGTATTTTTTTTAAATAATAATAAATATTTTTTCAATGTTTACTGATGAAATATGTTTCTCTGTTAATGTAAGTGTATGATTATGGCAAAAAACACTATGCCAAGTTAGCAAAAATTGAACGTCGAACATGTTTGTATAAAAACTAGTATTTGGACAGGCCAGGGTAGTATACATTTATGACTATTTTCAGCTATAAATGCTGAAATAAAATAATTGTAGTGAATTAATTGGATGGTCCATATGAAAGATAATGGTCTGTAATGCTTAAGCATACAAAAACATTAATAAAATCAGTTTTACATGAAGTTTTTCCATTGGCCGTCTAAATTCAAATAGCGTAGAATCACCCATATATTTTTCATCCATCAAATACCGATTTATTTCTACGTCGTCCTTCGTGTACACCAACATTTGGAATCCGAATGCGACAGGCGCTCAATAATCTACAAATTTTAGACTTAAGTACAAATAACACACCAGAGCTAATTGAACCATGGAACAAAAATAATTTATCCGTTCTTCACGCTTTCGATAAATTTCCAAAAAACACTATAACTGACTCGGTATATCAACAAATCTACTACGAAGTGAAACAACAATATTCAGTGTATCATGAAATTTTTACTGACGGCTCGAAAACGAATGATCATGTCGGCTTTGCGGCAGTAATTAATGATCAAACCATCGCACAAGTTAAATAATTCCTGTTCTGTCTTCACATCTGAAATCAAAGCTATAGCCACGTCTTTAAAAACAATAGCAGAATCACATCACAAAAAGTGGATTTTATACACGGATTCAAAGAGTGCATTAGATGCTATCATTAACTGCAACAGCAATAGTCACCCTTTTGTTATACAATCATTCCATCTACATAACAGTCTCAAACGAAACAATTTTGAAATCCTGTTTTGTTGGATACCAGGTCATGTTGGCATCACTGGAAATGAGGCAGCAGACTGCACGAGCTGGCCCAAGCTTGATCGTGCACAGATGGATTCGGCTAGTTGTTCAGTGGAAGACGTTTCGTAGCGCAGTTCGTGAAGACTGACATCGAAAAAAAAATACATTACGGACTGCCTTAACAATGACTGGCAAATGCATTGGGATGGAGAAATACACAATAAATTACACTTCATCCAGCCATCTATAAAAGGCTTCAAATCTACAAGAATTACGAGAAGGGAACAAGTTGTTATTTCCCGTCTTCGAATCGGCCATACGAGATTCACACATAAGTATCTTCTTTTCCTCGAACCAGCTCCGGTGTGCAATAGGTGCAACATTACTCAGACAGTGCTGCATATTTTTTGTAACTGTCCAAATTTTAACCATTCTCGTTTAAAGTTTTTTAATTGTTTTTATCCAGCTTTGACGGATTTATTGGGGGACGTACCTCATCCTAATTTGTTCCCGTTTCTGAGGGAAATTGGCTTTTTGTGTATGATTTAGTGTTGCTTGTTTTACAGCCCTGCTTTTATGTGTCGTCTTTGTTTCGTTTATTCTGTTACTGGTTTTAAGTGAAATTTTTTAGACATTTTTAACTTTTGACTTGTTCAAAATTTTAAAATTTGCAAATGTGTCTCTTTTATAATTGTGTTTTAAAAATTTTAGAAGTTTTATGTCCATCGTATTTTACTACTTGTGGTTTTAGCAAATCTCTATTTTAAATAAAAATATCGTTTGGCGCAGTATAGCCTATAAGGCTCTTGCGCCAAAAAATTCAAGCAAACCAACCAACTAAATCTATAACCGATGATACAAAATAAATGATACAAAAGCTAGTTAACCCCTTCCAGGCTCATTTTATTTCGGGATTACGGATCAAAAAATGTCCATTTTTTTATGCTTATTTTCATACATACATATCTTTTTAAACATAATAGCATCATTCGCATGCAACATTTCCTAAAAATAAATGAAAAAATATCTATTTAATTAAATGAGTATTTACCTGCAAAGTTGGCTTTCTGTATGGCAGAAATCATTAAACTTTGGATTCGGCGCCTACTCTTATCTTAAATCTACAGCTCAAAACACTGTATAGAAATGTTATCTAGTAGCAACAATACTAAATAAAAGCATCCGAAACCATAAAAGGGACATGTGAAATAATTCTTGAAAGACTGGTTGTGCAGTGTTAATTTTCACCGTGCCCGAGCTACACTCGGGATGAGCCAGAATGGAACATTTCGCTTGCCCGAGTCCAGCTCAGGATAAGCCGGGAAGGGGTTAATATATAGCTATAACATAGTTAAAGTGATATTTTAACTATATTAAAATGAGAACTACATTTTTGTTTGTCACAAAACATGGAAAAATTCTACAAATTCATCAGGTGTCAACAATTTAAAATATCCAAACATCAAAGAAAAGTTCGGGCTGTCAGGTACATCATTTTCTGTCCCTCTGGCTTTTAAAATGCAGTTTAACAGATTAGGAAATAAAGTTTTGTTCGGCGTACAAACTTGAAATTTTTCTTGTGGATTCCTTCGATGCAGCTGACAATATCCAAGTAAATCTTCATTAGACTGTTTATGAATAAATTGAATAATTTCACAGTTGCTCAAGATTTTGAAATAGACTACTTTTTTTGAGTCGTCGAGACGTTGTTGCTGTAAAGCATTCTGAAGACAATCGACGAAATCACTGAATAAAGCAGGATGAATGTACAAGTAGTCTCCTTCTGCACAGTAATTGCGAAGGATGTAACCAAATTTCTCCATGGTTGAAACTCTTCTAAACATTTATCATATGATATTGCTCTTTAAATACTTTTGTCTAGAGATTGGCAAAATTGAATATGCAACGGGCGAGGAATCTTTACTAGCTGTCAAAATAAATAGCTTGCCAGTGTTGTCCGCTAGCGAAAGAAGGATCTGTATTGACAATAAAGGAGCGATGATGTTTTATTTTTTCTGGAAGTGTATCGCTAGCAAACACCCCTCTAAATCTTGACTTAACTTTTTTATCGCTCAGAGCTAATCTTAACAGCGCAAAAGTATCCACATTTGATTTCAAATCAGTAAAAACATTTCGGCTTTTATCTATTTCAACGAGAGATTGCATTTCCATGTAAGCAATTAAAGTAACTATTTCGGGGAGGTCTTCTTCAAATTTTAAATGAATTGATATATCTCCGCTTCGCGTAACATTTGCAAACATATCACTAGCAGAGTAATCTTATCTTGTGTTAAATCAGACACATACAGACAGGTGTTTTCTTTATAAGCTTTAAATGGTATATTAGTTTTGTGTTGAGCCAAATCAGTGAATAAACTTAAATAATTTCTAGCAAACAAATCTTTTTTATAGCTGGGGGTATATGCTGTACTCGGAATCTGAGTACCATTTTCACTAAGCGCAATGTAGTTTAGATTGTAATTTTTGAAATTAAAAGGAATTTTCTTTAAATCTCCAGTGTAAGCAGAATTTGATACTAAACCCAACACTATGCGTGTAGGTAGAGCACCGTTAACTGCATTTGGTATGGTGATACTTTTTAATCCAGAACTTAATGTAAACGTTTTTATCTCGATTCGAGTAAATGGCATCTGGACAAGAGATTGCTCCAAAGCCTTCTCGTGAGCTACGAGAATAGAGCTTGATATTTCACATTTTCTGACGTACAAACTTATATTTTCAATTTGAATATTTTAGTCACCTGCTGATGCTAATAAAGCAAAATCGTTTTTGGCTTTTAATAACCGAATGCGGATTGATGTACCGTTTATCAATAATCTAGGTTGGGCTCCCAAATCAACATGGAGTGTTCCCCCCATTCCAAAAACTTTCCCATTTTTGACGCGTTTCCATCTTTTTTTCAATCCTTTGTTCTTTCCTGCTGCCAGCAGACTTACATCATCGAATTCAACAGCTGTGCCTGCGGGAAAAAAAAAACTCCTGCAGAACGGCGAATCGCTATAAAAAGGAAGTGAAACCGGTCTAAGCTTTCAATTTGCCTTCTACGATGGAGCGTTTCGGATACTTAGCAGGAGATGACAATCGAATTAAATACCTGCACGATATTCTCTTCAAAAGTTTCGCTGATTGCGTTATTTAAAGATGCAATTTCGCAAGGAGAATGGCGACATGAAAATCTAACGTATTTTAAAGTGTTAAAAAATGCTGACATCGTGCGCCTGATTCACGATAGAGCTGTTGACACAAAATATGGATATTGTTACCTTTTGAAGTCTCCACTTTTGGATCGTTTTTCTGTGCACAGTACTGGAAGCGATCTTCACGGCGATCTGCTTACCCAGATTCTACATGCCAAGACAGCAATTGAGAACTCTTCTCTGGATTGTGGAACCTACAAAATGAAAATTGGATACTTTAAAGTACTAAATGCCGACGAATTTTTACAAGAACTGCATAATTGTGACTGAACTAGCTGTAAACATGTGTACTCAACTACTTCTTTGTCCAAACATATTTGTACATGTCCAACGTTGTCTAAACGTGTTTGTACACGTCTGATGTTGTCCATTCCCTCGTATCAACATGTATTTGAATAAATGTATTGCACTTACTTTGTCTTTCTTTTTTTTGCTCCATTCTTTTGAAGTATTAGACTAATACACTGAGTTAAAGATTAACTTACGTGCTCTTTCTGATGTTCAAAATCTTCTTTTAGTTGAATTTAGACACCCAATAGGAGCACCCAACAGAACATATCGATTAAAAATAAACAATATGCCCTCCGGGTGGATCCCTATAGGGATGCTTAAACTTTATTCAGCTCATCCCTCTTTTCTTTTGGACTTCACAATGACTAACTAATGCAGCGTGCAATGCATCACCAGTTAACTACATTTGTTATACATACATATAAAATATGACAAAACTATGATAAGTAAAACTACAACACATAAGTAAATCTACATTCAAGGTGCCATACTACACAAAACACTAGACAAAACACAAAAAACGCTACTTAATACTAAAAATTAAATGCAATATACAATACAATACAAGTTTTTATACACAAAACATGTAAAAAGTCTCCACCACCTTTTAGTCTTCTTTTTCTTCCTCTTCAATCACTTGTTGAATTTGAAAATGTCCATATGGGAACGAATGGATCCCATCATCCAACACGTACTTCTTGTCGTAATATGCCGAAAGACCCACTTTATTTTGAACAATGGTATGAATTATATGCTTTTTTGATATAATAGAAAATTGTTGTCGTGTACAAGAGTCATTAGCCAAAACTTCTTTATATGTTTCAAGATTAAAATTTTTTACGGTACATTTTTTTACCCCTTTAGCTGTCATTTAAAATTTTCCCCGTACGAAAAAACGTACATTTTAGGTTTCAACCCCACAAATTCTTTAATTGGTAAAATAGTCTCACTTTTAAGAAGCCCTAATACACCCTCGTTAGTATCATCATGCAAAAAATGATCGTTTGGAAAATTGCTCAAATCTAACACAGATCGGAAATGTGTTTTTAAATCATCATAAACATCATTTGTCACAATATTTAAATATAACGAATCAGTATCAATGTACAAGAGCTCGCAATTTCCGCCGTATTTTGTTTTTTTGAAGCATGTATAATATAATTCATACATATGCAACTTCGACAGTTCTAATATGCAAAACCCCGCATAAATTGGTTTATCCAATAATAAATTTGGTTTTTTCATTTTATGTTCTGAATACTTTTTTTGCGTGATTGTAATCTTCGTCAGTTATTTCAGAATTGCTTAGGATATTATAAAAGTGATTACGACTCGGTAGTGATTTTTCCTTTAATTTTTCAATATTATCTATATAACTGTATGGAAAAACACCCTTTCTTAACAGAAGTTCAGCTTTTTCTTTATTTTTAAAGAACGAATGAAAAAGTTCAAATTTGTGATTTGATTGCCTCAAATTATTTACTAAAGTATCTAAAAAAGCGTCCAAAAACTATTAACAAATTTTAAAAAATCAAGTGAAAACATTGTAAACTTTTCTAAATTTATCGGTATTATATTCATCATTTTAGCGTAACTCTCGGGTATGTTTTTTAGAATTATATGACTATCATAGTTTCTGGAATTATGAATGACAACTGGTATAAAATATGTTGCGCGATAGTTGAGGTTACAACCTCTGTAGGCTAAACCTACGATATACCCATCTCCCCAATGATAGTGGTCTCGCACTTTAATATCTCCTTGTACAAACTCTTTTTTACATATATGGCAAATATTTAAATCGTATGAATAATTTTCATTTTCTTTCATCGGAACTATTTGCATCATTTTTTGAATTAATTTCTCTGAGACTTTTTTTAATATTTTTAAAAATATTTCGACGCAATTTTCACCCATATAATACTCATGAAAAATTAAATTATCTTTGCTATCTGTAACAATAATACTATAACTAATGGCTTCGTGTCTCTCAATTGGAACTACATAACTTTGAGAGGATGAGGGTAACACTGTCGATACTTTTTTAGTTAAAGCTTCAAAATCAGCAAAAATACAGAACGGGTGATGAAGCATTTTAGCTAAATTCGTAAATTTTAATATTTGGTTCTTAGGCATTGACACTTTTTGCATTGGGTTGTTTTGACATAATTGCCTATGTGATAGTAAAGTTTCTCGACGTGCGAAACCATTCAAACAATTGCGACAGTAATAATGCAAACCGCGTTTCGTATTTAAAAATCTTTTAAAATTTCTTATGAGAAAAAAATGATTACTATAAAAGAGTAAATCTATTTCGGTCACATGATATTGTTTGCTTAAATACATTGGAAACACCTCATTTTCCTCAAACCCGAAAACATTAATCTTTAATCTTTCAAACACTTTAATATCTGAAATAGACATGGGAAACTGAATTCCATTTACTTTAAATGTTTTTAAATATTTTTTATATCTCCATGTTTTGTTGGCATTATTCGCGGGAGGATATAAATGAGCCGCGATGGGATATAAAAAACAAAAGTCGTCATTACAATTTATATTTAAAATTGCTTTTTTATTTTTAAGTTTAGCGGGAAGTTTAATATATCCACAACCACCGCGTAAATTTCTGTAATTTCCTATGTGTAAATCTATATGATTTATCTGCTTTAAAATCCAACCGCTTCCATTTCGCAAAAAATTATCTACACTATTCAAAATTTTTTCAAATGATTTATCTATGGCGTCATTTATTTGAAATCTTGATAAAATTCTGTAAGGAAAACTACAAAAATAAAACTCCTTCTCAATGGTGTTTCCCTCATCATCCTCTTTTTTGAAAAGGATACTTAAGCAAATAATTAATCGTATTCTTAATACAATTGATGCGTTTAGTAAATCATAAATAACTGATCTTGCTTCGCGATATAAAACATGCGGATCGCTATAGTTAACCACTGCTCGGAGGGTTCTTGCAAAGCCTCTAAAAGAGGAACGATGCTCTTTAAAATTTATCATGATTCTGTCAACAACAATTTTCTATTTTTTTTTTTTTTTCACTCTAGCATAGCGGCGAAGACAAGACGATGTTTAGTACTTGAATGAATGTTCAATATTTGTTGCGATGTTCCTTCACGTGTACGGTACAGGTCTCGAGAGCACGGCTTATTTTCGGCAAGACATCCAATTGAAAATTGAAACGGTTACGAACCTCTCCATCGTCAATTTTATATTTTTTTTTCACGCTAGCATAGTGGTGGTGGAGACAAGACGATGTTTAGTACTTGTAATGAAAGTTAATATTTGTTGCGGTGTTCCTTCACGTGCGCGGTACAGGCCTCGAGAGCACGGTTTATTTTCGGCAAGACACCCAATTGAAAATTGAAACGGTTACGAACCTCTCCATTGTCACCGAGTTTGGCAAGTCCAACGTAATAAACAAGTCGAAATTCTTTAATTTCGACATGATAACCACGACCACAGTTCACCAAATACGGCGGTAAATCGGCCTGCTGTACGTTGTCGTCCTCTAGATTGAGATCAAATTTTTTCTTCTTATCGCTCGGCTCTTCTTTAATAGTTTTGGGAGAGGGGCTCTTTGGTGGTAACAGGGAGCATGTATCATCTGGTTCATTTAGGAAGATTTCATCCACAGCCCTCTTCCTGTATAAAAAAACTATATATTAGTTTTTTTTTGCTTTTAATCATATTCTAAAAATTTTATATACTCCCCTTTTATTGGCTTTTAAATGTGCTCGTTAAAGCAAAAATTAAACTATACCACATCTTTTGGATTCTAATCGCAATGTATTTACTAAGTTCGACAAAGAAAAAATATCGTTAAAAAAAAGGTACTTACCGGCGTAGAATGAAGAGCGACCTCTGGAGTTCTTAGCCATCTCACGAATCAATTGGAAAGCCGGAGCAAAGTAGACAGTTGGAAATCTGGAAACCTGAATGTGATCACTCGAACAAATTCGAACTATTTATATGGGCAAAAGGAGAACGGTTTCGTGACACAGCAATTTTCGTGTGTTATTATTCACACCGTTATGATTGTTGCACGTATCCGGATCTCACGCACAAATGTAATTAATCCCTTTTATCCTTTCACCTGAAAATGGCGCAAAGCATCTGGCACCTAATAAAATAACGTTAACACAGCTGCCCAGATTTCCTCATCATCCCAAACCGCACCCCTTCAAATGTCACGTAATAATGCATCAACACCAATATGGGACACTCACTTCTATTGATTAGTTTTCCCCCTTCCTCTTTAAAAAAAAATATAATCGACAATTCACGAATGAGGTTCGGAAAGCGGGGCAACTGATTCAAACCTGCTATGAATCTCGAACATAGCGCAAATTATCAACACGTGACGGACACGCTCGCAGGCATCCTGTTTTATGCTACAAATGCATTTGCGCAATTTTAGAGGTATCAAAATTTCCTGAATCATATCAC